>BOPN01004466.1:63961-77666 GCA_017312705.2 Penaeus japonicus | reverse complement strand
GCAGAGATCCTCCTTATCTCAACCACACTAAAACGCGCTTACTTGAGTCCTTTTTTTTTCTTCTTTTTTTTTTTCTTTTTACTTTCTGAGAGGAAAAAGTCCTGCTTGGAGATGAACCTAAGCTTAATCCTAACTCTGTTTACTTTTTCCTCTTTCATTAACCTTGCGTAACAGTAATTCTAATAATAATGATAATAATAATATTATTATCGACAATAATAGCAATTATTTAAATAGTAATGACTGGTAATGCAGAGATTTAGAAACAATAATCATGAAAATAACAATTATAATGATAATAATATTAAGAGTAAGGATTATGATGATAAAAGAATTAATAAAAAAGACAATAATGAAAATAATACCAATAATAATGATATTGATGATATAACAATATTAATAATAATAGTCGCAGCAGGAGTAAAATATAACTAAAAGATAATAAGAATATACAAAGAAGTGAATTCATAAAAAAGGAGTAGACAAGAAAACACATTTACATATGATTAAATAAAAAAAAATTCTCCTCAATTTTGAAACCAAAATAAATTAACTTTACTTTTCTGTGCGAGAGAGAGAGAGAGAGAGAGAGAGAGAGAGAGAGAGAGAGAGAGAGAGAGAGAGAGAGAGAGAGAGAGAGAGAGAAGAGATAGTGAAAGAGAGAGAAAGAGAATATCTGTGTAATCATGTAGGTATTTATCTAATATATAAAGGACCGCACACATGCCCTCCTAAATATCCAAAAAGAAAAGAAAGATCGCAGGTACCTGTGACGAGCTGGACACTGTTCTTGAACCATTCGATACTTAGATGAGGATCGTTGGCTGGCTGCACCTGAGCCTCCAGACGCACCATGCCACTTTCCTGTTGTTGGAAAAGAGTGCATTGATATCTTCGCCTCAGACACAACAGATCGAAGCCACGTATATTAAAGATTAACTACAAAAGGAACATGATTTAGGGATTTACCTGCAGGCGTTCGTGACTCTCCAGGTGCTTGGTGAACATGGGCGGTTCCAAAGCCTCAGGAGAGGTTGGTGTCTGGGGCACGCGGTTCCACTGAGCCTCGCGGAGCTTGATGGTCTCCCAGCCTGGGTGAAGGACGTCGCCCAAGATGCTGTCCTTGGCTGGAGGAGGAGAATAGGCGGAATCGTCATGAGATTTACTGATAGCGAAATAAAATATCCATCTGACTCTATATTGCTGGATCAATGATCAATCTGACTTTATATTACTGGATCCCTGGCACATCATTGTATCAGTGGCACGTACCCAGAACCCTGGTGGAGCAGGAGCTGACGGCCTCTCCAGCCAGGTTGATGGCCTTGCACATGTAGACACCAGAATCCTCAGCGACGCACTGAAGGATATCAAGGGTCACGTATCCGAAGTCGCTGGTGGTCTTGAACCTTGAACCTAAGGGGGACACACAAAGATTGTTAGACTTTATATCTGAGCTAAATGCCTGATTATGTTGTGGTTCACGTCATGGTTAGATAACCGTGAATATAAAAGAGGGCATGTATCATCTTCTTTTGGATTTGTACTCACCCATCTTGAGCTCAACGCCGTTGCAGTACCACTCGTATCTCATGTTGGGGTCACCCACTGGCACTACGCGGCACTCATAGTGGGCACTCTGGCCCTCCATGATTTGGGCAGGTCCAGCCAGAGTGGCCGTGAATACTGGCTTGTCGTAGACCTGGAAAAGGCAATGAGTATATAGAACTTAATTTCCGTATTGTATTGGCAAATCCCATTTCCAGCATTACGTTTTCAAGACTGTGTAAAGTACAGATGCGTGATTATTTCCATGAAATGTATATATATATATATATATATATATATATATATATATATATATATATATATATATATATATATATATATTTATATATATATAGGATTGCTAATTTTTGAATATCAAAACAAAAGGGATTAATTAAGGAAAGATTTTATTCGAAATCTGCAGCGTAGTTATTTTCATTCATTACTCTTTTTTTTCTTTTTTACCTTATCGCTTTCATCGCCACGACCAGTAGGTTTGCGTTCCTCCAGAGCCTGAATCTTCTTCATGCCCTCAGGATGCTGGGTCTCCATCTGGATGGTGGCGTGAGCTGAAAAGGATATTGAAATAGAATGAATTATTTGATCTGTCTAGTTTGCACAAAAAAATATGTTCAGATAATTACGTCAAAATATCCTTCGATCATAAAAAAGGAAATTTCTTTTATTGAAACACCAACTTTTACACATAAGGACAATTTCATCTTAACACTTACATTTGATCTTGATAGAAGCTGTGGTGACAGCCTCGCCAAGATCGTTGTAGGCGCGGCACATGTAGATGCCTTCGTCGTCAGCTCGGACGCCAGAGATATCAAGAGCCACGTAGCCAAAGTCGTGAGTGCGGTTGATGCGTGAACCTGGAGGGTGGAATAGTAATCAGTGCATAAATATACTATGAAAGCGTGTATGTATTTATATTTTGTTGTCTGTGTCTGTCTATTCACTTTTCGTGTCAATAGAAGAGAGAACAAAAGGAAGTGACTTACTGGTTTCGATGGGCTTCTCGTTCCTGAACCATTCAACCTTGAGGTTGGGATCCCCGACAGGGATGAGACGGCACTCGAAGTGGGCGGTCTCGTTCTCTGTAAGGTTGTCCAGGTTCTGCAGAGGCTGAGTGAACACGGGGCGCTGGAAGGTGCGAACTTCCTCCGACACCTGGAATGAAGCGAGTAAGGATTATGCAATCACTGGAATCCAACAAAGATAAAGGGCACTTTATTGCGCATTCGATATTGATTCAACGATTTTTCACATAAAAAAAAAAAATCGAGGAACTTACCTGGCGGCCATAGCGAGCGGAGTCTTCCAGTTCGCGGATCTTCTCCAGACCCTCAGGACGGGCGGATTCGGTGATCACGCCCTCCTTGCCTTCCACCCTGAAGGAGACGGAGGACTGAGCCTCGCCCATGTGGTTGAAGGCGCGGCAGGTGTACTCGCCAGAGTCTTCGGCGTACACAGTGGTGATGTCCAGAGCGACGTAACCGAAGTCGAAGGTGGTGTGGAACCGAGCGGCCGACTGGAGAGCCTTGCCCTCGTGGTACCACTCGACCCTCATGCTCGGGTCGTGCACAGGCTCCACGCGACCCTCCAAGTGCACGTGCTGGCCCTCGCTGAGCAAGGTGTTGTTGGCCTGAGGAGAAGAAAGGGCGCATTTAGATGGATCTCTTTTACTCGAAGCCATACTATGACATCTGGCATCCCTGTGGACGCAACTGCAATATCAGATGAGAAATCTTAAACGGGCATTTCCTCGGAAACGAACCCTGAGCTCGGATGTGAATCGTGGTGGCTGCATGGGCACATCGGAGACTTCGATGCGCTCGTAGCGGCCGCGCTGTTCCAGGTTCTGGATCTTCTCCCAGCCCATTGGGTGCTGAGTGTCCAGGTAGATGGAGCGACGAGCTAAAAGAACAAAGTGACATTATACACACATGTCAATTAGAAAGCAATGTCGACAAAGAACCGACTGTTCTTTAGTCAAAGTAAAGACTTTTTCAACACTAATAAACCATCTTTGCAAATAAATGCGAACTAACCAGAGACTTTAACATTGCAAGAATTAACAGCCTCGCCCATCTTGTTGGTAGCCTTGCAGAGGTAAGTGCCGGAGTCCTCAGCATAAGAGTACAGGATGTCCAAGGCAACATAGCCGAAGTCATGGGTGGTGCGGAACCTGTGACCTGAAAAACACAAATAAAACATTTGTTAAATCTTCAGCATGTGTAAATGCGTATACTAACGCGTAAATAAAAATATGCATGTACTATTTACTGATGCTTTTCAAGTATAAGGATGTATACACATGCATCTATTTGTAACTTACCAGCCTTGATCTCCACGCCATTGACATACCACTCGACCTTGAGGTCAGGGTCGTTGATGGGTTCAAGGCGGCACTCAAGATGGCAGCGCTCTCCCTCAACCAGGTTATCCACGCTGTAGGAAAAAGGTTTTGATTAGTTATTGCGCTGTAGGATAAGTGCTTATGTAGTGCACTTAATTTTTGCCCATTGGAATATTTCCGTGCAAATTGCATCGGGTAATTTCCCTCTTTCTGTATTCTCTCCTACTCCCTCTCCCTGTCCCTGTCCCTGTCCCTCTCCCTCTCTCCCTCCCTCCCTCTCTCTCTATTCTCCATCTCCATCTTTATATCCATCTCCATCTCCATCTCTATCTCCCTTCCCCTCTCTCTATCCTTTTCTCTCTCTCTCTCTCTCTCTCTCTCTCTCTCTCTCTCTCTCTCTCTCTCTCTCTCTCTCTCTCTCTCTCTCTCTCTCTCTCTCTCTCTCTCTCTCTCCTTCTCCTTCTCCTTCTCCTTCTTTCCCTCTCACTCTCACTCTCACTCTCACTCTCACTCTCACTCTCACTCTCCTTCTCCTTCTCCTTCTCCTTCTCCCTCCCCCTCCCCCTCCCCCTCCCTCTCCCCTTCCCTTTCTCTCTCCCCTCCCCCTCCCTCTCCCCCTCCCTCTTCCACTCCCACTCCCACTCCCCCTCCTCTTTCTCTCCCACTCCCCCTCCTCTTTCTCTCCCTTTTCAAATCCCACTCCTCCTCCCCCTCCCCCTCCCACTCCCTCATACCCTCACTCTGTGTACGCACCTGGTGAGTGGAGTGGTGAAGATAGGCTTCTGGAAGACCTGATCCTTCAGTTCCTGGGGCTTGTGACCCATGGCTTCCAGCTGGCGAATCTTGCGCAGGCGCTCCTCGTCCACGGTGTCTAGCTGCATGCTTCCGGTGCCTGTTTGACGAAGGACGCATGCGACATCTCAGGCCATATACTATTTTAGCTTTTTTTTATTTTTTATTTTTTTGTTTGGTCATTGTGTAACCGATTGTATGAATAATGATAGGAATTGTATTTTAAGTGATAATCATGTCGTACATACCAAAATCACGATTCAATTGTTGATACATTGTCATACATATTATAAATTATCTTGTGTCCCTTCATGAATATGAAGCAAAACAAAACAAAAAAATCATTCACATCTTCGGAAGGTTATTTCATATAACCTACTAAGAGGAAATCCAATTGAATACACAAACTATACAGTTGAATATGAGATTCTAGAATAAATTTCTAAGCATTTATTAGTTTATTAATCATGTCTAATCTAGCAGTTTGTGTTAGCAACTCACCGGAGGTCCAAGGTCATCTAAGGTTAGTAGGAAGAACCACAGCCTCGGTACTTCCAAGACAGAGAAGGCATGTAAAGAATACTTGTTCAAAAAGCAAGTATATTATGAGTAATATTTCAGATGTTAGGCTAGATATATCGTGGTTCATGGTGTTTTCTAAAACGCTACGGAGTCTGTAGGATGGTATATTATGTATATTCTCAGGGAGAGGTATGGTATGGTATATATTCTCAGTATTTTGTTTTAATTTCTGAAATGCATTTAAACGAAAAATCTCCACTGTTTGTTTTCAAACTGCTCTTTCGACAACGGAAGTTGTTTCAGTTCAGCATAAACGAAAAGATTTTTCTATGCACGGCGAAATTTAACTTGGGTCAGTCTCCCTCTGTTCTACACGTAAAGATACGTTACTAATTACCTACAGGGATATTAAATATAAATGTGCGAATATAAAAATCAAGAAGTGTCAAATTTGATTAATTAAGATGTGTGGTAATAATTATAGCTTCGAGGAAAGCTGTAAGCCGTAAAAGAAAAAATCAGAAGATCTTAACGGAAACAAAGTATCTTTAAAGCGCTATTTGGCAACCGTCCAGACTTCACACTAGCTGCCAAAACCAGACAGTGTTGGAAGGCCGCCTCGTCTGGATTCTGATCCATTCTTAAATAAAGATATTTCCTAACTACTGAGGTTGGTCTGTTTTCAGATCATTTGTACCAATGCCAAGCTACATAATTAAACATTCGTGCAAATTCAATTAAGAATTAAAGAGCTGTGAAATCGGTCTGAAGCAATTAAGATAAAAGAGGTTTGAAAAATAATCTATTTCGATTGGGCGAGATACAACGCAGCTGGCGGTTTAAAAATAAGCTTTCCGCCATGATTCCCGAGTGCCAAGAACATCTGAGAGTTTAGCATTACGTAAACACAGGCGCCAGATGTAGGGCTGCGTTCGTCTCTCTTCGCCCGCCCTACTCCGTCAACACGCGCTGAAAACATCCGTGAATCTTCGCCGCGTTTTCTAGCTCGTTCGGTAACGCTGCGTGCCCCCCGATCAGGCCGTGGCATTTCCCTCCGAAACGGGATAAATTTAGCCCAAGGTGATCCCAGTCTTAATACGGAGATCTCGAAGAAAGCGACGGTAGGGCTTTCTGTTCGTCTCCACCCATGAGCGAGCCACGATCAGCTGTCCGTCATCCCCGCCACCTGCGTCGCAGTACATCGCCTCATTAAGTTATCCCCGTAGCGTGAGTTCTGAGGATGTGTAGCGTTCTAAAAATAATGCCAGGCGCCGAGATGGTGCAGCTTACTGTAATGAGTCAACCATATTTTTAGTTTATCCATCATGTACCTGGGATCCCTCCCCGCCGCCCTTCCTCCTCCTCCTCCTCCTCCTCCTCCTCCATGGTGCCCACAAACCCCCCTTCCGCCCTAGCCTCACGACCTACTGCCCTCAGTCCCCCGCACGACCAGGTACCGACAGGTGGTGGAGAGAAAGAGGCTCGTCCTCCGCGGATACTTCACGATTTGCTTGCGCGAGTTACTGCCTTCAAGTTTTAGATTTTTCTTTCGAGTATGACTGTGTCACCTTTGCTCTTATTGGCCTTATTGTTACTATTATCTTCTCCTTTTCATCATCTTATCTTCTTCCTCTCGATATGATTTATCTCTATATTTCTTTCTATTTGGTGTGAATGGAAACACTGGAGCCTTGTTTTGTTCTTTATTAAAGCCTCTTTTTTTCTGGTATAATTAGTAACCATACATACATTGCAATTTTCTTCATGAATCTTGCCTAAGAAACCGTGAAAATATAACCAGATTTCGTAATACTCCGTAAATACTAGCGTGACCTACAGCGACTACTTGGCACTGTTAAGAGTATGTAGGCAGAGAGACGAGAGTGCCAAATTTGGAAGCAAGTTTTAGCTAATTCAACGAACGAAAATAAGCGAGCAATAACGATGTACAACGATAATTCAGTGACACAGGAGTAGATTGATATTCGTGTATAGAGAGAGAAAAGTGGAGAAATAAATTGGTTCTACGTGAATCAGATAGGGAATCGGTACAAACAAGCATTGAGCAATGATCTCCGTTATAGTTCTGTTATAGTTCTGAACACATATCTACGAATTGTGGTTGTGGTTGCTTATTAATGTATATAAAAAAAAACATTAATCAAAATAAAATAAAAAATATAACCTGCGAAATTATAACGTGCAAGTCTACACATACATAAGATAAATCTACTTACCAAAAAATACTGGGCAAAGGGACTAGAAATAAACGTATTCCAACGCAAAAAGGAAACTTATTTAGAAGTTAGTCATGCACAGGTGAGGTCATGAGACGTAAATGATAAGGTAGGTGTTAGTAATGAAACAATATTCCAACACACATCATGCACAGCCTTTTTTAGTGTCATACAAGCATCATGGGGATTTGTGCATATGTCGAGTGCTTTCGTACTCTTAAATCACAGACATTGGTAACTATGGTTTACTGAGTTGACTAGTCTACAGGTTTCAAACCTAGTTAGTTACATTAGGCAATGGTTATTTAAGTTTGCATACATATATTTCTTTAGCTAAATCACCAAACTATACTATTTAAAATTTTATACATGGTCATAGACAATTTGTGAATTTATTTCTCCATGACGTGCTTGTGAGACAACCAATTTATACGTATACACTTGAATTAGGCATCTGCTACTACCAACATCACCATTTTTAAGTTCTGCACTCTCTTGAGACTGAAATTCCTTTCAAAATAGATTATGCCCAAAAAGGTTTCCAGAGCGTTAGTGTTTATGTAGGATGTTTGTGCAGGAGTTTAGTTATAAGGAGTGTGACGGGGAGGACGGAACGCTGGTGCGTCCCCAGTGTAGACGAAGCACCCGTGTACACGTCGAGCCATCTCCAGCTTACCCTCCACCTTGATGCTGCACGAGGTCACCGCCTGGCCTGCGGCGTTGGTCGCCTTGCACATGTACGTGCCACAGTCCTCGGGGTACGCGTACAGGATGTCCAGAGCCACGAAACCGAAATCGTAGGTTGTGCGGAAGCGATGGCCTGTAAAGAGACGAGGGTTTTTGTGGTGGTTGAATTAATTGGTAGGAAGATGATTATGTCTTGTGCTTAACTGCGTAGTTCTTCTTTCCTTTTCTTGTACAGCTATAGTCAATAAACTATCTTTCTCGTTGGTACAAATAACACTTTCATTTACCTATAGTGTGCATGCATATTCAAATGAACGAGACTTGCCTTGGGGAATGGGTTGTCCATTGAAGAACCATTCGACCTTCATGGTCGGGTCGTTGACAGGGGTGAGGGTGGCCTCCATGTGGATGGACTGGCCCTCGATCAGATGGTCCTGGTTCCTCAGAGGGCGGCCGAAGTTGGGCTTCTCGATCACCACGGCGTCCTCGGGCAGCCTGTGAGGTGCCTTCTGCTCCAGCCTGGTGATCTTGGCCATGGCCTCAGGGTGCTGGGTGTCCACGATGAAGTCGCTCTTGGCTGGAAGATAAAGGGCGACTTTTGTTAGCGAATGAACATTTGCGGAAGAGAAAAAAATCATTTGATTTTCATTTAGAAACCCCACATAGAATGCGTTATGTAAAGATCGTATGCTAATACTTACGCTTGACTTCAATAGTAATTGATGAGGTGGCAGTTCCGATGCGGTTGGTAGCCCTGACCTCGTAAGTGCCAGAGTCTTCAGCTACGGCCTGGAGGATATCCATGGCGCAGAAACCGAAGTCATACATTGTCCTAAATGGCGAAGAAAATATATGAAATTCATATAGAAAGGATTAGCAACTTTACACTTAAAATCTATTACTTTTTTACTCTCACATCAAGATAAGCTTCAATGAAAAAAAAATCATTTTACGTATATTTATGATTAAAACTGGCACTCTGCGTACCTGAACCTGTGGCCAACTTGGAGAGCATTGCCGTTGTGGAACCATTCGACCTTCATGCTGGGGTCGGGGTAGGGCTCGAGGCGGCACTCGACGTGGGCGCTCTGGCCCTCCCACAGGGTCGTCAGGCCGGAGAGCTTCACCACGAACCTGAGGTTGAGGAAATGGTTATTGCATGGCCACACACGCACGCACACACACACATACATACATACATACATGCAAAAAGATATAGATATAGATATAGATATACTTATATATATACATATACAGATATGTGTATGTATGTAAGTATGTGTTTATATATATATATATATATATATATATATATATATATATATATATATATATATATATATATATATATATATATATATATATATATAATATATATACATATATCAACACTGTATGTACATGTACATTTGCCATTAGAGTAGGGTATCATGTACTCACTTTGGAGCCTGAGTAATGACGGTCTCCTCGGTGGTGGACTTGGTGTAGCGAGAGGAGTCTTCGAGGTAGCGGAGCTTTTCCAGGGCTTCGCTGTGCTGGGTTTCCATGAGAAGAGATTCCTTGGCTGCGAGGGGAACAGAATCGATGTTTATTATAAGTATTTATGGAGAAATTTATAAACTAATTATACAAACAAGTGGAAGGGAAATTCACCTGTACATTGGTAGCGCATAAGCGAGCGTATACTTACATGTCACAACAAGAGAGGCTGTGGTGACAGCCTGGCCCAGACGGTTGGTTGCGCGGCAGGTGTAGGTGCCGGAGTCCTCTGGGTTGACGTACTTCATGTCGAGGGCGACGTAGCCGAAGTCGTGCATGGTGGAAATGCGGTTCGCCTGCTGGATCGGGACGTTGTTCTTAAACCATTCTACCTTGAGGTCGGGGTCACCGACGGGGATGAGACGAGCCTCGAAGTGAAGAGGCGCGTTTTCAATGAGCTGCTGATCCCTGAGAGGAGCAGTGAACACAGGAGCCTGCATGGTAATCTCCTCGGTGGTGATGGTTCGCTGAGTGCGAGACGATTCCAGGCGGGAGATCTTGCTCATGGCTTCCGTGTTCATGGTGTCTGACAGAATGGAGTCCTTCGTATGGCAAACAAGAGTGCCTGTCGAGATAGCTTGGCCCATGCAGTTGGTGGCCATGCAGGTGTAGGTGCCAGAGTCCTCGGCGTAGCAGTACATGATGTCCAAAGCCACGAAGCCGAAGTCGTTGTACTCGGTGAAGCGAGAACCGCTCTTGACGGGCACGTTGTTGTGGAACCACTCCACCTTCATGGTCGGGTCGGATGTGGGGATGAGCTTCAGCTCGAAGTGGGCGCGCTGCCCCTCAAGGATCTCAATATTCTTCAGGGATGTGGTGAAGACGGGCGCCTGCTTGGTAGTCTCCTCGACCTGTTCAGTGCGGGAGTACTTGCTGCGGTCTTCCAGCATCTGCAGCTGCTCCATCGTCATGGTCTGGTTCTGGGACTCCATCACGATGCTGGCAGAATCTTTGGGAGAAACGGTTAGATTAGTTTATGCTTACACAGATTTAAAAGTATATCTTCTCACTTCAAATGAAATCTATATGCGTAAAGAATAGCATTAGTTATAGTGAAAGTGTGAAATGAGTTAAAAGATTTAAGATAACAGAACTGTATCTTGACATGCAGCGTTTGTTTGTTTATTATATTGTGCAGTTAACCGTAGTTAGTGCTATCAGTGGAGAAACATTCGCGTTTTATTAGACATTATTTTTTTCGACTATCGCTTTATTTCGTATGGTTGTTTGCAGAAGCCAGTTTTTTTTAGCAGTAAATACTTCTAGTAAAGTGGTTAAATATTTCGTATCTGATAATAAGCTTCTATGTTCTTGAATTTCTGTTTCAAGAGGGGGAAAATACGTATGTTGAAGGAAAAAAATATTCCATTAAAAAATGTATGGAATAATTTGCATCAAAAAATTATCTTGTTATTATTAATATACGTTTAACCTGAAAAGAGGCAGAGGATAAACGTTGTTAGGTAACTACAAGCGGTTGCGCTGAGCCGCGAGGGCGGCGAGCAGAGAGGAGCAGCAGCAGGCGAGAGAGTGAAGAACCAGTCGTCCTCTAGCCATATCCCGAAATATAACAGCTACTCACTCAGAACCTTCAAGTCGGCCGTAATCTCATCTTTGCCCATCAAGTTGGTCGCCACGCAAGTGTATGTGCCGGAGTCCTCCTCGATCACACGCGAGATATCTAAAGCCACGTAGCCAAAGTCGTGGATCAGGCGGAACCGTGAGCCAAGCTGGATCGGCATGCCATTCCTGTACCAGTCAATCCTGAGGTTCGGGTCGGTGATGGGTTCGATCTTGGCTTCGAAGTGTGCATTCATGCCCTCCTTCAGAGTCACGTTCTTAATTTGGGTGAGGAAACGAGGCTTGATTTTCACTGAAACCTCCTCCATGGTTTCTCGCCTTTGGTACCGTGAACTATCATCAAGGTACTGAAGTTTCTGCAGACTATCTGGGTGTTCTGAGTCGAACACTAGATCCTTCTTGGCTAAAGGGGAAGGGGCCAAGGTCAGGTAGGATATGGTAAAAATGAAAGTAACAGGTGCAACTAAATCAGACTAAACTACTAGGTGGGCTGAAGGATCACAACTCCCAAACAACAAGAGGGAGTTGGTCATAGCAAGGAAACTACATACAAGAATGAAATAACACTAAGTAACACCAGGTAGGATATCACAAACAGGTCTGAAAACCAATACTTTTTTTTCATGAAAGGCTTATACAAACCAAGCCTGGCACTCAAACTTCAAGATATTTACATTACTGAATATATAATCTGGATAACTCTAGAACTCAAATGGGAGAACACTAAGAACTTGGGAATATCACACTCAGACATGCATAATGACTTTAAAAATTATTTTTTCCTTACCCGTGACTTTGACCGAAGCTGAGGTGACAGCCTGTCCGAGTCTGTTGGTAGCCCTGCAAGTATAAATGCCGGAGTCTATAGGATACACACTCAGAAGATCCAGGGCTACATAGTCGAAATCGTATGCAGGCCTGAAACGATGTCCAACTTTAAGTGGTTCGTCATTGAAGAACCAGTCAATCCTCATGGATGAGTCTCCTACAGGCTTCAGACGGGCTTCAAGATGAATGTTGGTGCCTTCAACAGTCTCGATGTTCTTCAGGGACTTGACGAATGTAGGGGCTTCGTTGATCTCTGTTTGCTCCTGCATTGAACGCTGGTGGCGTGATGCATCTTCCAGGTAATGGATCTGCTCCATGGCATTGTCGTGCATGGATTCAGAGAGAATGTCGCCAGTACCAATGACGCGAACACATGCTGAGGTGTGTGCGCTGCCAAGCACGTTTTCGGCGCGACACGTGTACTCTCCAGAGTCTGTGGTATAAACTCCAATGATATCGAGGGCAACAAAGCCAAAATCGAAGTAGGTCTTGAAGCGGGAACCAATGGTGATGGGCTTTCCATTGAAGAACCACTCGACCTTCATGGTTGGGTCGTTCATGGGTTCCAAACGAGCTTCCAAGTGGACATTCTTTCCCTCTGGCAAGGGCTTGGGGTCAGCCAGAAGTTGAGTGAATTCAGGCTTGGACTTTGAGATCTCTTCGATGTCATACTGAGGCTCTTGGTGGCGACGCTCCATAGCGCTGGTTTTGCTCAGCGTCACTTCATGCATGGAAGTTGTGTCGATGGCCGAGCGTGCTGAAACAGTCATGAAGCATTAGGAAACGAAATTAATAAAAAAATATTGTTAGATAATACTGTAAAATCATAACAGAGATAGATGAAATAATGATGAATTACTCACTCTCGATGGTCATGACGGTGGACATCTGTGCCTGGCCGAGAGCATTGCGAGCCACAACGGTGTACTGACCAGCATCAGACTGGCGAACGTCAGAAATATCCAGAGACACATAGCCAAAATCGTGGTAGGTCTTGATGCGAGAGGCAGACATGATCACCTGGCCATTAAAGTACCACTCAACGGTCATGGTTGAGTCACTCTGGGGCTCAAGGCGGATCTCAAAGTGAGCCTTCTGTCCCTCAACAATCTTGTTGGTTCCCTTGAGGGGTCCCAAGAACTTGGGAGGCATTGTGACCGCAGATGTCTCCTCAGTCTCTGTCCTCTGGTAGCGGGAGGAGTCCTCCAGGTATTGCATCTTAGCTACCGTTTCCTGGTACTGAGTTTCTACCTCAGTGTCAGTCTTGGAGAGGACAGTCAGCTGAGCCGTGACCTGAGCCTCGCCCTTGCTGTTCTTGGCAAGGCAGGTGTAAGTTCCTGCGTCCTTGATAATAAGGGCTTTCACAGTCAGGGCAACATAGCCAAAGTTGAAGAAAGAAGTGATGCGGGAACCTGCGAGAGAAAATAGTTTTATTATCATCAGTAAAAAATTAGAGCCGTACATAACACTATGCAATGACACGATGTCTAATATTTAAAAAAAAGGAGAGTTTAGTACTTACTGGCTTCAATGGGTCGTCCATCCTTCAGCCATTCGACCTTGAGGTTAGGATCGCCAATAGGCTCCAAGCGGGCCTCGAAGTGGG
>BOPN01004466.1:56461-58961 GCA_017312705.2 Penaeus japonicus | reverse complement strand
AAAAGAGGTCGTACCCTGGGAGTCGGGTAGCCGTTGACATTGACGGTGAAGGTGGCGTTGCCTCCGTCGGAGACCTTAGTGGAGCGTGGCTTCTGCTGGAGCTGGGGAGCCTGAGGTGGGCCCTGGATGGCGCCAAGGTCCACCTCCAGCTCTCCAGCCACGGTGACCGTCAGAGAGCGACGGAACTCCACTTCATGAAGCAGTCTGTATTCGAAGGTGTCCACGCGGAATGACTCCATATGTCCATTTTGCACCGACATCATTTGTTGCTGCTGCTGCGAAAATGTTTGCGACATCTGCTGTTGCTGCATCATGGACTTACTTTGTTGCATCTGCATGGACTGACGTTGCTGCTGCATCATGTAGGCCGCTACGGAGAGAAATCAAGTTTTAAGACATTCTATCAAGTCATATTAGGCAAATTTGTTCTCACAGACAACAATGGGGTTTCAGGATACCAATCAGAACATAGGCCTAGCACTGCACTCACCCTCAGGCTGGATATAGACGGTGCAGATGGCCTCGCCGTACTGGTTGGCTGCTGTGCAAGTGTACTCGCCCTCGTCGCCGGGGCCGATAGCGGTGATGTTCAGAGTCACCACACCTGTGTTCTCGTCGTGTGTCACCTGTAAAGGCACATCAAGTTATAGAGCAGGACACTTCATTGCATACACATTTCTTACTCCACGTATCTATATTTCCGAGCGGTTCCGAGCAGAGAGTTGTTCAACATACCTGATACTTGTTTCCGGACACGATCTGTGCTCCCTTGCGGGTCCAGGTGACAGTGGGCTTGGGGTTGCCCTGGACCTTGCCCTCGAACATGGCATCGCCGCCCTGGGCAAAGCGAGCATTTCGGAAGATCTGCTCGAACACTGGTGGTGACGCCCCGGCTGGCAGACCCACGCTGAGGGAGGAAGGAGAAGAGACATGTTACTAACGCACTAATCCAAGGCTCTCGAACGAACAGAAATTTACAGCCACGAAAAAGAGGCGATTGAATAAACCAACGGATTTCCTTATATGATGTGATCATTACTTTAGTTTTCATGAACGGACATCTTTGTCCGCTTTCGCTGACATCCTGTCTGAAACTTCCTAAATGAGATCGGACAAGGGGCGAATGCCAAGGACGTGTCAAAGCAAGACGACAAGGTATGTGCAAATGACAAGACAGTGCGAGATCGCTCTGGCCGTCAAATGTCCCTGTGTTGGCACTCCTGCCGACCTAAGCGTTTGATCTTTGATATAAACACTCAGCTCGTTCCATTCCTTTAACGCAATGCGATACTCGTGTGTTTCTAAATATCAAATACGAAAAGTCTACATCCAATGAAAGGAATACTCCTATAAAATACATTTACTCTTATTGAAAATATAGGATATCAACGGAGCCTTTCTTTTCAATTCATGCAACTAAACTGAAGCACTTGAGCGAAGAACTTACCAGTATGTCATACTGGTAAGCTGTTACCAATCCTCACCTATACTATGGCTGTGTGTGTGTGTGTGTGTGTGTGTGTGTGTGTGTGTGTGTGTGTTTGTGTGCGTATGTATATATAGGAAATTAGGATATGTATCTAAATATATTCAGATTCCTTGTTCTGAAGAATCTATTTCTATTCCCGCCATGCCCCCTCGCGCCCCTGACTGCGCCCCCTTTCATTCCTTCGCCCAAACCCCACGCCCTCCCCCCCCTCCCTAACACCCACCCTAATTTCCCCTACAGGAACACGTCGCCCCTGACATACCGGACATGGCACCCGGAGGGGAAGTTGGGGGCAGAGAGGCAGGGAGCAGGGGGCAAGTAGGCCGAAATAGACGCAGGGAGGAGGGGCTTTGCCTTATGTGGGTCAGGTCGGCGTTTCCCCAAAGAGGGGAAAAGGAGGGGAAAGTGGCGAAGATGGGGGACGGGGGGGGGGAGGGGGAGAGAGTGGTGAGAGCAGAAAGGGGAAGTGATGACAAACAAGACTGACTAAAAGTAAAGGAAGGGAAGGTGGTATTCCTGTCACTCCCCCCTCAACATTTTCCGAATCTTCTGTTTTTAGTACAAACTGTAACGGGTTATATATGTTGTAAATTCGGCTTCTGGTCACCTCATGGAGCCACATAGGCTACCACTCTCACGCTTATTAAAGGCAAAATCGGTTTGTCTTTCCTGTTTGTCAAGATAAACGCCTGGCCAAGGGTAACATTCCTCGTGACTCACAGGAAAGAGTATTTTTCCGTCTCATATACTTTCCTGTTTCTCTCTATATCTGTTTCTAACTGATGACAAGGTTTTCGCGTATCTGATTACCGCATCTAATTATGTTCCGGTGGCGTGCGATTGGCATTTCTGGTTTAAATATGATAATCACTACTATTGCATGTCGCTTCAGTGCGCTCTTTTGAAGAGAAGCTTGTATAGAGAAAACTACTATGTTAGATTATTAATATGGTTGATTGGTATACCTTCAAAAAGCGTATTATATAAATACATCATCAAGAATATGTATAT
>BOPN01004466.1:37500-45000 GCA_017312705.2 Penaeus japonicus | reverse complement strand
TAATCAAGTTCCTCTGCGTTAGCTTACTGCTCATCTGAAACGCCGCCTTCTAAAAACGGCAAATAACGAAACAGACAGCGTGGAGCCTAAGTGCTATCTATCACACGAATCAGCTTCCATTCCTTAGAGATCCTGAGACCCAGATCCTCTGTGTGATTTATTCAGATGAGGAAATATCGAGCTTTCTTCTCTTGTTCTTAATTAACATTAGCATTGGGCGAAAATGACCGCGTTTCGAGCGTAAGTAAAGTGCCCTCACATCATAAAGACACGGTCGGGTAACTTGACTCACCTTTGTCTGACCATTTTGGGGCCAAAGCATAAAAAAAGGAAGAAAAGGATTTGCCTTCATTTACATGATGGATACTCTCAGGTTCGCTTTCGCTTTGATTTTCTTGGCTGTGTTTCGTTTGTTCGTGTCGTTTACTTGATAAATCTATTTTAAATAAAACAAATGATAACAATAATGATGATGGCGATGATGATGATGAGGATGATGATTGATGATGATGATGATGATGATGATGATTGATGATGATTGATGATAATGATGATGATGATGATGATGATGATTGATGATGATGATGGTGTCGATGATGATAAAAACAACAATAATAATACCAAGTGAATAAATGAAGAAAAAAAATAGATAGACGAATAATTAAATGTAAATGAGCGAATTACTCTTACAACCATTTCTGAAATACGCAGAATGCTAAACAGAAGTTCCATCATTCAGAACTCAAACCTCCCCCGCGGTGGTAACTAGACGAACATAAACAGAAAGACTATTGCAACTGCGGTTACGTGGCTAATATCCCGTTACACACCCCAGAATTACTCTTCTCTCTCTCTCTAACACAACCCGAGCGCCATCACATCCCTCTCACGCCCACGACACGCCCCCCTCAGCTGCAGAAGAGCCGAACCGGTTTGCGAGTAGTCCGGTATGAGGCGTGACGCAGTCTACCGTGTCCCCAGGTCGCGTGTCTCCTTCCCTCACTCCCTCACTCCTTTCCCTCCTTCCCTGCTTCCTTTCCCTTCCTTCCCTTCCCTTTCCTTCTCTTCGTCCCTCCCTCCCTCACTCACTCATTCCTACTTTATTTCCTTCCTTCCTTCTTTCCATCCTTCCCTTTCCTTTCATTTCCCTTCCTCTTTCCTCCCTCACTCACTCACTTATTCCTGCTTTATTTCCTTCTTTCCATCCTTCCCTTTCCTTTCCTTTCCCTTCCTCCTTCCCACCTTCCTTCCTCTCTCCCTCCCTCCTTCCTTTCCGGCCCCCTGATCTGACCGCCGCCACCCGGCCCCTCTGACCTCAGCGCCTCCAGTTAAAGGTCTCCTATGTTTCAACAATATTTGCAACAGATACAGATGAGTTTTATTGAGTGACGAAAAATAATGTAAATTTCGGGTGAACGATAAATACCATATAATTAGAAAGTTTGCAATCGCAGTTCACTACGTCGTGATATTCCTTGTCATTCAGAATATGACTGTAAATATAATTTTTATTCAATACAATCCCACATTGAGATAGCTCTTGGATATGAAGATCAGCTGATGCGTCAATTTACGGGGAGGAACAGTGAAAACCTGATCGCAATTCATATGAATATAGACGCTAATTTAGGTCAGTCACCTCCACTATAACTACTGTTGATCTAAGCGCACTGGAACCTGTTAACAAGGTCGCTTCATGCTTTCTAGTGTCAGTCACCCACCATGTCTGCCGTGGGTCTGACGCTCTGGCTAAGTGGCGCGCCGTTTTAACCCGGTGTCACTTGATCTCCGGGATGTCGTGATCGCCCGTGAAAGGTTAGCTCGGTGTTACACATGTCCGGGTAGTTCAGAGTTGTTGGGATCAGCATGTAATGTAGTGGCGTTGATAATACCCTAATATACTATTTTCATAATAATTAAAAAGAAAGTAAGTTCGTATAATAATATTTGAACATTCATAAAGCTAAGTATGTAACCATAAAATGATTTTTTTAAAAATAAATCTATCATCTATCACTAGTAATTAAAAAAAGTATATATATCAAATCCTTTATCTAGAAGTACTGTCACGTCAAGCAGAAGCGAAAGAATGAAGTCCGCAAATAAGCGAGCCATCAAGTGATAAACAACACCCTCACTTCTCGGATGTAAACAATGCCACGCGCTTCAGTGTCCTTAGCAAATATAGCGGTTTAGACACATGGAAACATTCATTCATAAATATACATACACACATAAACACACACACACACACACATTTGTGTGTGTGTGTGTGTGTGTGTGTGTGTGTGTGTGTGTGTGTGTGTGTGTGTGTGTGTGTGTGTGTGTGTGTGTGTGTGTGTGTGTGTGTGTGTGTGTGTGTGTGTGTTGTACTGAACATGAAAGTATACTGATACCCTTTCATGGATATTTCAGTTCACAACTTTGACTATCGCCTTAAAAAAGCAGAAACATCTTAGATTCTAAATGCATCAGTCGACTACTAATAGCCAGCTTGCCACCAGTCACTCTAAAAACTATAAGACTGTTTATTATATTAACTTACTGTAAGCTCGACCATTTCTCATTACAAATAAAAGGCTGTCATCGCGGTGATCACGGGTCGGTTCCCCGTCCTCGTGTCTCACCATTACATGACTCTGAGATGCTGGTGATTCCTTATCCGCTTTCCCCTCTAAGGACGCTTGGACGTCAGGACTTGGTGACCCACCCACTCCCCCCTCCGGCGTCGCCTGGCTGTCAGGACTTCCCTCCAAGCTACACGGACTTTCCTCATCCTCTTTTCCCATTATTGACCTTCCAGTAGAGCTCTGTGACTCTCCGTCTAAGTCTGTCTGAATGTGACTCGATGTCTCCTCTGTTTCGCCTCGTTCCAAAGTATCGTGAAGTATGGAAGACTCTCCTACCGAGGTTATCTGGCTGTCAGGTGTTGGAATCTCTTCTTCGGATGTTGCTTGACTGTAAGGGAATGAGGCGTCTTTTCCTTCGGATGTCTGTACGTCAGAAATTGAAGGCTCTCCTACAGAAGGAGCGCGGTTGTCTGGTCTTGGTGACTCGATCTCTGTGTGGCTGTCAGGAGTTGCAGCCTCTCCTACAGAAAATGCACGGGTGGCAGGCCTTGTGTGGCTGTCTGGCACTGAAGCCTCACCAACAGAAGTAGCACGGCTGTCAGGTCTCAGGGACTCTGTAGTCGTGTGGCTGTCAGACGTAGAAAACTCTCCTGCAGAAAGTGCACGGCTATCAGCCATTGGTGACTCTCTCTCTGTATTTGTTTGGGCGTCAGATGTAAAAAAGTTTCCTACAGGAGTTGTACAGCTGTGAGGCATTGGTGACTCTCTCTCTGTAGTCGTATGGCTGTCAGATGTAGAAAACTCTCCTAAAGGAGGTGACTCTCTCTGCGTAGTCGTGTGGCTTACAGATGTAGAAAACTCTCCTAAAGAAGGCGACTCTTTCTCTGTAGTCGTTTGGCTGTCAAGAGTCACAGCCTCTCCTACAGACAGTGCACGGCTGGTAGGTCTTGTGAAGCTGTCTGGCATTGAAGCCTCTCCTATAGAAGTAGCCCGGCTGTCAGGTCTTAGTGACTCTCTCTCTGTAGTCGTGTGGCTGTCAGACGTAGAAAACTCTCCTACAGAAGTAGCACAGCTATCAGGTCTTGGTGATTCTCCTTCTGTGGTCGTGTGGCTGTCAAAAGTTGAAGCTTCTCCTACAGAAGGGGCACGGCTATCAGGTCTTAGTGACTCTTCTTCTGTAGTCGTGTGGCTGTCAGACGAAGAAAAGTCTCCTACAGATGGTTGACGACTATCAGGTCTTGGTGATTCTCCCTCTGTGGTCGTGTGGCTGTCAAAAGTTGAAGCTTCTCCTACAGAAGGTGCACGGCTATCGGGTCTTGGTGACTCTCCCTCTGCAGTCGTGTGGCTGTCAGACGTAGAAAACCCTTCTACAGATGGTTGACGACTATCAGGTCTTGGTGATTCTCCCTCTGCAGTCGTGTGGCTGTCAGACGTAGAAAACCCTTCTACAGATGGTTGACGACTATCAGGTCTTGGTGATTCTCCCTCTGCAGTCGTGTGGCTGTCAGACGTAGAAAACTCTCCTACAGATGGTTGACGACTATCAGGTCTTGGTGATTCTCCCTCTGTAGTCGTGTGGCTGTCAGATGTAGAAAAGTCTCCTACGGATGCTGCACGGCTATCAGGCATTGGAGAGTCTCTCTCTATAGTCGTGCGGCTGTCAGATGTAGAAAAGTCTCCTACGGATGGTGCACGGATATCAGGCATTGGAGAGTCTCTCTCTATAGTCGTGCGGCTGTCTTGACTTAAAACCTCTCCTACAGAAGTGGCACGGCTATCAGGCCTTGGCGACTCTCCCTCTGTAGTTGCGTGGTTGTCAGGTATTGGAGACTGTACTATAGGAATCATATGGCCACTTGGAACTGAATGTTCATCTACAGAAGTTGAAAGCTTGTCTTGGCTGTCGGGTATTAGAGACTCTCCAACAGGAGTTATGCAGCTGTCAGTGATTGAAGATCTTCCTAAAGATGTTGTATGGCTGCTAGTCATTGATGACTCCTCTGTGGTCATGTGACTGTTTGGAATTGAAGTCTCTGGTGCTGAATGTGCGTGGAGTATAGACTCTTCTGAAAAAGTTGTGTGGCTGTCAGGAGAAGGAGACTCTCCTTCAGAATAAGTGTGGAAGTCAGACAGTGGAGTCTTTCCTTCTGCAGTTGCGTCGACGTCAGGAACCGGAGATTCTGCTTCAGTCATTATGTGGCTGTCAGAGATTGAAAGTTCTCCTGCGACAGTCACTTGCTTGTCATGAATTAGAGCTTCTCCTTCAACAGACATGTGAATTTCAGGAACTGGGGACTCTGATGACACATCGAGAAGAGAGTTAAAAGTCCTTTCTTCAACAAGAGTTAACTTATCAGGTGCAGGTGGTTCACATGGTACCTCATCTGCGATTGAAAATTCTATCCCCTCAAGTGTGCAAACGCCAGTGGACGAACAATCGCCCTCAAAAGATGCATGACTAACAGATCTCGACGACGCACTTTCAGTAACTGTTTGACTAACAGAGGTGAGAGATTCATCCTCAAGAGACATGCCAGGTGCAAGAGATTGTACTGAGGATGGAGTATGACTGTCGGGATCTGAAGATTCTTCCTTATCAGCTCTGTGGCCATCTGAAGCAGAAGACTCTTCTTCAATACATATGTAACTTTCAGGTATTGGATATCCCCCCCTACTAAAAATGTGACGGTCAGAAACTAAAGACTTTACATCTCCTAGTGTTTGAATGACAGGGGTGGGAGACCCCCTTCCATTAGTTGTTTGACTGTCAGATATTA
Source organism: Penaeus japonicus (assembly GCA_017312705.2). Lineage (NCBI taxonomy): Eukaryota > Metazoa > Arthropoda > Malacostraca > Decapoda > Penaeidae > Penaeus > Penaeus japonicus. The sequence goes on along the minus strand of BOPN01004466.1, from coordinate 39,653 downwards.
GAGATTCTCCTTCACCTGGCGTGTAACTGTTAAGGCTCAGAGAGTCTCCTTCACCTAATATAAGATTGTCAGGAACTAGAGACTCCCCTTCACCTGTTACCATGTCACCGGTAATTATGGAGTCTCCTTCAACTGCTCTGATGTTGAAGGAAATTAGAGACTCTGATTCAACATAACTGTCGTAAAGGCCAGTCTCTCCTCCAACGGACGTATGACTGTCTCGACTTCTAGTCTCTCCAGCAAAAGACGCACAACTGTCAGAACATGTGGTTTCTCCTCCAGCAGACGTGTAACTGTCATGACCTTCAGTCTCTCCTCCAACAGACGTACAGCTGTCATGTCTTCCAGTGTCTCCTCCATCAGTCGTGAGGCTGTCAAACACTGGGGATTCCTGAATCGCCGTGTATGTGTCAGATTTTGATGAACTTCCTTCAACAGTTGTATGACTGCCAGAACCTGGAGACTCACCTTCACTTGACACGTGAATATCGATGATCTGAGTTCTCGAAGTTATTGCCGATGGTGTTTTGGCGACGCGCGAGTCCTCTTTTGTTCCAGTGCTTTCCGTAGCACTGCCGCCAAATGCTTTTGGGATTCTCCACTCGCCTGACCGCTTCCCCTTCTTAAAGGTGTAAGCCACTTTCATCTCGCTGATAAAAGTCTGTGACCCCTTCTTATCCCCCTCCATTTGGACCTCGTCGCCATTTCGTTTTGTTTCTTCCATCAAATTTTCCAAACTGTCGGAACTATGCGATTCCTTTACGCTTCCCCTTGCAAGGCCATCCAGGCTGTCGAAGCTCGTCGCTTTGCCTTTTCTTTTCCTTGTGACACTATCAAGGCTGTCAAAGCTTTCATCAGAAGTGTTGCCCCTTCTTCCTACAGCTTCTTCAAGACTGTCAGAACTCGCAGATTTCGCCCATCCTAATCGACACGACACCCTTGAGACTGTAGGGTATTGTAGTTCTCTTTCTCTGTCGCTCATTATGCTCTCCAAGCTGTCGAATGTGGGTGACCCTCCCTCCTCCTGCTCCACCTGAACCTCTAAACTATCGGAACTTGGCGAGGCTCTCTCCTGACCCAGTCCGCTCTCCAAGATGCTAATGAACTCTGAAGCTGGAGACTCGATCTCATGCCTCAACAGAGACAACAAACTATCTAGATTCGGTGATTCAGCGTCTTCTCGCTCTGATTCGTGAATGAGTCCCGTGATTACAGGTAAGGCTTCCCCCTCCACAATCACGAGGCCATGGGTGTGGTTGGAGACGTTTGCTGAGGCCTCATCACCCTCACTGACCAGCCCGTGGGCGTCAGTCGAGGAGGGTGGTGACCTCCTCTCCTCCATGTGTGAATATCTCAATGTTTGATGACACTTTCCTTCTCTGACACGGTCACCAATAACAGATCTAACACTTCACATTCACCTCACTACGACATGGTATTTACTGACGGCTGGACCTCTCACGTATAAGCCGCTTTTGTGATGTGTTTGTTTTTACGCTTCTTACTTTTAACACAATTTCTTCCTGAATTGTTCCTTTTAACATTGTGGTTAACACACACACTAGATAAGCACGTTCTAGGTATCCAAATGGTACAACTAACTCTGTGTTTTTTCCCGCAATCTCTGTTCTGGCAATCTTACATAAAACAGACAAACGCCTTAATATGAGAGCACCGGAGAACAGCAGCGACAACAAGCCTAGCCGTAACACACACCAGGCGACGCCGGGGTGCTGAGACGGTCCTGACTACACCAAGGGTAAGTGTTGACTGACTGCACGCAAGGCAACATAGCCGGCTTAGGGGGGAGGCCTTTCCAGAGATGGGTGAAGTGACGGGGGAGAAGGGGGGATGGGGTCCAGGAATACGAGATGGATAAAGAGGAGTGAGCAGGGTGGGGTGGGGGTGGGGGTGGGGCGTCCAGGATTGATAGAAGTGCAAATTGCAGTCTAATTCTGATAAACGTATATAGTTTAACTGTAAATGTTAAGAGTAGTTATTCAACATGTGTGATTTAAAATGGAAAAGCGTTGCGATAAACAAAGTGATTTAAGACAATCAGGTATATTTATTGTGAAAAAAACAAAGGTGAAAGTGCGAGACAGAAGCGAGAAGTGAAGGGAAGAAGTAATGCACGGGAAGAATAAGCATCG
>BOPN01004466.1:12500-17500 GCA_017312705.2 Penaeus japonicus | reverse complement strand
TGAATGTTTTTTAATTCTGTATGTTCTATCCCAATTCGCGACCGGGAAAATGAGTGGAACGAGTCGTTATTCCATGTTCAGGTGAGACAGGTGAGTGGCAGCTGCGAGAGAGAACGAAGTGCCTGTCTTTTCAGCGTTAATGTGTAAGCGCAAAAGCCCCTCAACGTGTTAAAAAACGTGTTAAATTACCATCTCCTAGACTAACAAATCATGTTCAAAACGGTTGTCGAATCATAAGAAGTGTTCGAATTTTCCTCACTTTCAATTTGTTTCTTCATTATTAGCATCATGTTCAGCGATCAAGGTCTCGTGATGTTCACCTATTATCAACAATAATAATAAAAAAAAAAACATGAATAAGATCCCATAGGATGTGCCATTAATGACCATCCATAGTGGAATTAATAAATCTATATAAATAATAATGATGATTAATAAAAAAATAAAAAACAAACGCTTTTCCTCATATACTTCAATAAACAAATACTTAACCACAACACCGAAGACCGTCCTAGATGACATCGAATTCTCTTTTCTTAACGTAACTGGATTGTATTTTTTTTTTTTTCTTCTTCTTCTTCATTTGGTGCTCATGATCATTAGTTTACATGATGACCAAACCATGCAGAACGTGGGAAAGAAGCAACAGGTTCCCGTCATGCAAGGAGTCGGTGAGTTAGAGGTATGCAACATGAGAAAGTCCGGGATGTGTTCTCATTATTTCTGTGATTCAACAAGGTGGTGATTTCTATTTGTCTATCTTTTATGGAACAGAATTCCATCTTTGATTGGTCATTTGGGCGGTTCGGAAATAAATCCTTTCTCTCTTTCCTTCTTCATGTTATACCTTTTCAGCTTTCATATTTAACTATGTTTTTTTTTTTTTTTTTTCTATCATATATATTTCCACATGCTCATTTCTGTATTTCTTTTTTACTCTTTTGTGGACATAAGGCACACGATAATCTTCCGGAATATATGCCAGACACACATAATAATACATAAATACCATTATACATGAAAGACATGACTTATCGGCATGTAAGTCAGCGAGGAAAACTGAGCATATCCCGTATGAATGTGAGTGGGGGAGATGGTTGCCAATGTCCCTGACACGTTGGCAAGCCTGTCTGAATTGTCACTCTGACCACGACTTCTACAGGGGTGTTGGCACTCCTTCCTCTGCCCTGGTCTCTTCGCCCCAATAAACTTTTCAGAATAGCCAGTATGAGACGTTGATATTTCCTCAACTTGTTCAGGTGATAGGCACTAAGCTCATGTGTTCATGCGACGTAACTAGACAGTGGAAAGGTTGTACACTTCCATATAACCTGGTCATTGAACTTGTAGGTTTCTCCTTCGATTTTCTCTCTTTATTTAATATAGGTTTACGTTCTTTGCCATTCCGATTCAACTAAGAATCACAAAATGGATGGAATTTCCAAAAATAGTCTTTCACCTGTGGGGCGTCATGATCTCTGCATGGCACATTAAACACGAGTTAACCTTTGATCTTCATCAGGTCTACCAGCCTCTGTTCAATAATCTCTAGCAGGAAGAGCTTATACATCACGTTCAACAGACGAGAAAACATTTATTCATTCAGCATATAGCAGTCTTGACAATCACTGCTTGACATGGCTAATGACTGCTCAAAATAATACATTTGTAGAAATCCCTTAATTATTCTACTCCGTAAAACCCGGTCACTCAAACTTCTTTCTCTGTGCCAAAGCTGAGACATATGTTTCGAGATATAATCATCGAATAATTTTGTCTGTGTCGTGTAATTTGTCACGTGAATGATACCTCAATAATCCCGTAGCAGGCAGCGTTTACTTTCGTTCTTTAACTTGGATACTTTGTGCATTCGTGGGCATTTACAACACCCTATTCGACATCCTTTATGCTACTCTTGGTACACCCTAATTGGCAGTTTTGTTTCGTGTATGTACATTCTTCAAATTCTGATTCTGATTCTTATTAAAAAAAAAAAAAAAAAAAAAAAAAAAAAAAAAAAAAAAAACATCTTTCCTGGTGTAAAAAATGACTATAAAACATGTTATTCTCCATCAAGAAAATGCAAAGCATCTACACATTCTGCTTCCTTTCTTTGTGTGTTTATCAGAAAATGGCTCTTCTCGAAATAGTTAACTAAAACAAGGAAAACAATATTAACCATCTTCCTTGAAAAAAAAGGAAGGAAGAAAGAAAGAATAAGTGTGTGTGTGTGTGTGTGTGTGTGTGTGTGTGTGTGTGTGTGTGTGTGTGTGTGTGTGTGTGTGTGTGTGTGTGTGTGTGTGTGTGTGTGTGTGTGTATCCACCAAAGGAAAATTACCCTGAGATTCTCTCTCTCCTGCGTACATGCGTGCGTGGATTAAGTCAAGTCAGTCTAATGACCTTAAGACCGCTGGGGCAAGTGATCCGGGCACTAATCTTCTCCAAGCATCTTTTAGTTCTTAGACCTTCATTCACACTCCTGACCCATTTCTGGCTGTCCTATACCCAGTCTCTTCCTGTTCCTTCATATCTAGTACACTCCCAAGGAATGACATTCTATGCAGGGGCTCCTGCGTTGCGGGTGTCACGACTGCATCCTCCCAAAACCCGACCTCGAGCCATCTCTAGGAGAGGCTGTACAGTGTGTGTACTTCGTACTTCTTCTCATTCTGCCATCTGCTCTCGCGTACTTGGAGGTTATTCAAGATGCGGGCGTGGTGCTTGGTTACATCCAGGTAACCAGTCTGCTTGCCATTCACAAGTGCGAATCAGTCAGTTCATATTGCACATCCGAAGTCAAGCAGAGTCTTCGCAACACCTTGTTGCTTCGCCAGTCAAGAGCTGCACCTCGGCCGCGTCCCTGGTGTCAGCGGCCCCGCCAGCCACTGCGCGGTCGCCGCCCTTCGTCTCCGGTTATAAATAACAAAACCAATTGAAAAGTAAACAAAGAACTGCTACTTATATCTCATACCCACGGTTCATGCCCTTGTTATTCCCTGATGTAGAATGCTCTGTGGCGTGCATTGGGCGCCTACTGTTCCTCTGAATACGTGCTCTCAGACACAAGGAAATTTGCTCTTTTTCGGCGATGTATTACTGTCATCCTTATTTTTCGTAACATCTAAATTACCCTTCTGTGTTATTGATTTTTTTTGCCTGTTACTGAAAGATCTAACGGTAGACGGATTTGTGGATACACATGCAAAAAAAAAAAAAAAAAAAAAAAAAAAAAAAAAAAAAAAAAAAAAAAAAAAAAAAAAAAAAAAAAAAACGCATATGATGTTTACACTATTTCCTATGCATGCAGTTTATACACATATTTCTTATTGTTGAACCATTAGCCTTCCTCGTGTTTTGCCATTTTAAGGCTTATATATAAATCGTTATATGATCACACATGATACCCCTTCAAATTATAATAAATAATAAACCAGAAAATAATAAACCAGAAGTAGGTCCAGTGGATAACAAAAAAAGAAATTACGCTTTGCCGTGTCCGACATTATTCAAACAGTTTTTCTTATCACCTCCTCATGATATAATATCTAACGAATAAAATATAATTTCCAATAAACCCCCGATCTGTAAGGTCAAAGATCCTGGCGCAGGTGTTGCCAGAGGCGGGAGGGCGGCGATGGCAGGTCCGCGATGGAGGTCACTGTCCGTGGGCACATGTGTGGCACGACGCGCGGGGCCTTGCGCTTCCTTCATTCCTTACGTGGGCGTCTGTGTGTGTGTGTGTGTGTGTGTGTGTGTGTGTGTGTGTGTGTGTGTGTGTGTGTGTGTGTGTGTGTGTGTGTGTGTGTGTGTGTGTGTGTGTGTGTTGTTTGTAGGTGTTTGTATGTATGTATTTGTATGTGTGTGTATTTGTATGTGTGTGTGTTTACAGGTGTGTGTTTGTAGGTGTGTAGGTTTGTTTGTGCGTGTGTCAACACAAGGAAATTTGACCCTAGTTATTCACGTGTATATTTTCCAATAATAATATTACTAGAAAACCATAAATAAAAACGAAACACGGACATTTTCTGGCATGTCTTGTTGCAAACGAAACTTGTGTACTTCTTATTCTTAATCATTTTGTCTGCCTATGCTACAAGTACTCACACTTCCTTTCTGTGTCGAACTGTTTCCGTTCTGGCTCAAAAGTAATCAATGATGATCGTAGCGGTCATTCCCAACGAAAAGAAAATAAATATCTCGTGCAAGGAATGCCGAGAAATGTAAATTTCCGCTAAATATATCATCCCACGAAAACCTATGGAAATATTTAGCCTTCCTCTCTCGGTGTTTTTCTTCTCATCCCATTATGACAAATATTTAAAGTGCGTCAAATATACAAATATTTTTTTCGAATTTCGGATTAAAAATAGGCTATGTAAGATTAAACAACTTTATAGGCCCATTAGAATGAAAATTATATAGATACATTCAATTATCTTCTAAACAGCATTTACCTCCAAGATGTATTTCGGCAGTTAACCCCTTAAGCCATAGACGATATAAACTAAAGAAAACACAAACAATTGAAACACGTCACAAAAAAACTTTGATAAAGAGAGAGAGAGAAAAATCACCACTTAAATATGTATAAAAAATAAAAAATAAACAGATTCACAACATCGCCCCGCTTTATTAATATAGGTTTACCCCCTGCTGGGTATTTTCTTTACCACCAAAGGGATAAATTTACCCCTGGTTGAGAATGAAGGCACTACCGGCTTATCAATATTTCCTTGTTTTCAACTTTAAAGATGGCGCGAGGAGAAAGCTTGTTGGCATATTCTGACATTAATATTAATAAGGCTACCGTTAAATTATGCAAGACTTCTTAAAAGTATTTTTTTTCTTTTCTTTTTTAGTCTATTTTCCATTTTAATTGGCAACACTTTATTTTGTTTTCCAGGTTGCTCAGTAAGGCATGTTTTGCATAAAATGTATATGTGAACGGATTTGCTGTTCTTGTTTTGGCTGTGGTTATTATTATTGTTTTTTTATTAGTT
>BOPN01004465.1:115000-117500 GCA_017312705.2 Penaeus japonicus | reverse complement strand
GACAATAATAATAATGATGATAACAATAATAATAATAATAATAATAATAATAATAAAAATGACAATAACAGCTGCAAGAAAGAGAATCCAGAAAGGCCTTTCAAAACTAATTGTTCCGACAAGTGATAAGGCCAGACAAGTCTCATCTTCAAACCTCGGAATTTGGTATTCATCACAATCTGATAATGATGAGAAAGAAAATGGAGGTAGTGGTATCATCACTAACAATAACACTACTAATAGCATCACTAACGATAACAGCTACTGCTATTAACAATTACAATAACGATAACAATAACAATAGTTACAATTTCAATATTGATAAAGATGAAACATGATAATATTCATCTACTTCATAATAGTCATAATAAAATAACATCAATAGCAATGACGATAATAATCGAAAATCAATAATCAATAATCAATAATAATAATAATAATAACAATAAAAAGAATAAACACAATAATCATTGATAATAACAATTACTATAAGAATAAAGAATAATAATGGTGAGCATCATCATTACCTTAACAATAAAAATATTAATGATAAAAACAATGATAATATTAATAGTAATACTATCAACTAATAATAATTGTAATAACAATAACAATAATAATAATATTGATGCTGCTGCTGCTGATGATAATGATAATAATAATAATATCAATAATCTTTCCAACAAAGACAATAGTAATAATGATAATAATAAAAAAAAATACCATAAACAATATTTCCAGTAGGAGTCATCATGAATACATGGATAACAACAACAATATTCTTATTGCTGATATCAGTAACAATAATGAAATGTATTCCCATTTCCTTGGGATATTGCCCTCCTGTAATGAGTCTTGTTAATTTTACACATGTTCTATTTTCAGTCTATGGTGTGTTAAGAGACTGAATATCACACTAATACATCAAGGGAGCTTATGAGAGTTAGGAGGAGAGAGAGAAAGAGAGAGAGAGAGAGAGAGAGAGAGAGAGAGAGAGAGAGAGAGAGAGAGAGAGAGAGAGAGAGAGAGAGAGAGGGGGGGGGGGAGGGAAGAGAGAAAGAGAGTGTACAGAGAGTGCAGATGGATGGATGGATAGATAGATAGATAGATAGATAGATAGATAGATAGATAGATAGATAGAGAGAGCAGAAAAAGTAGTAGTAGAGGAATAGGGACATTTACCACAGCAATCAGCAATTAAATCATTATTTCCCTTTCTTTTCTATTTAAGAAAATATAACAAGTACAAAACTGTACTAATTGGCAACATTAATGTAGCATCAAAAATGTAATATCTTACATAAATACATATATATGAGATATGAGAGTGATAGTGAGAGTGGGGAGAGAAAGAAGGAGACTAAGAGTGAAAGGGAGAGGGAGAGAGGGAGAGAGGGAGGGGAAGAGAGGGAGTGGGAGGGGGAAAAGGAAAGGGAGGGGAAGGGAAAGGGAAGGGGAAAGGGAGGGGCAGAGGGAGGGGGAAGGCAAAAGGAAGGGAAAGGGAGGGAGAAATTTTGGCAGAAAGTTGGAGAAAAAGAGAGAGGGATACAGGGGGTAAAGAGGGAGAGAGGAAGGGAAAGAGAGGAAGGGAGAAGGAGAGGGTTAGAAGGAGGAAGAAGGAAGAGACGGGAGGGGAGGGGAGGGGAGGGGAGGGGAGGCGAGGGGAGGGGAGGGGAGGGAGGAGAGAGGGAGAGGGAGAGAGAGACAGAGAGAGAGAGAGAGAGAGGGAGAGAAATTTATCCTTCAGAAAGAAAAGGTACCTGTATCTAGAATACAGATAATGCCCCCCCAAAACACATGCACATACACACACAAACACACACATCCTACATAATTACAAAAATTATGTATCTACCTCCAACCTATCGATGTGTACTAATACACAGCCGAGGTAATGTGAGCTATGTGAAAAACGCTTTAGAAAGATGTGGTTGACATCTTTTTGTTTTCGTTTTTTTCCTTTTTATTTATTTTTTTTATATTTTTTATAATTTTTCTTTTATAATTTTTTGGGGAGTGATTTTGTATTTTATCTTACAAAATATCTTTATTCTTATTACCTATTTTTTTTTTTTTTTATCATTTTAACATTTATCTTATTTATTTATTTATTTATTTATTTATTTATTTTTTAGGGTGGGGAACGGCGATGGGCTTCTCTCTAAGCTATGATAATCGTGAATCACCCAGAATTGTACTAAACTGAGACATCAGTGCAGAACCTTGGCATGAAAATCTACTCACTACTTATATCATAACAATGGAAAAAAGGAGGAGAAAACTGGAGAGATGGGGGAGGGGAGTGAGAAGAGGAGACATATGGCAAAGATATGAAAGAGGCAGGGGGTGAGGGAGGGAGGGAGGGAAGAAGGGAGGGAAGAAGGGAGGGAGAGAGAGAGGGAGAGAGAAAGAGAGAGAGAGATTCAGACTCTCTCATAACAGGTACAATGTCAATGTGTTTGTCAGTCTAGCTTAACACTAAAGTAATACAGCACTATGC
>BOPN01004465.1:95000-102500 GCA_017312705.2 Penaeus japonicus | reverse complement strand
AAGTACAATTACCCTAAACTGCTTGCCTGCAATAACATGGAAAGGGGTTACCATGTCTGAGATGTCCTGGATGATATATTCATATATTTCAAATACCTGTTCTCTTGTGTCACTGAATTTACATGTAGGAAAGATGTTTAGGAAATTTTCATTCAGTCTCAAATCAAACAACGTTCCTGAAACAAACTGTTTATCTTTCCTAGACAGACAACAACAGTTTTGCCTAAGGCTAATAATTTTCTCAATCAAACCTGACTCACCTTGTACATTGAGGACTCTCTCTACATTAATCTTGTACAATTTTCGCTTCCTCAGTTCAGCCCTGATGCGCACCATTTGGTCAGCATATGGAGTGACAACACCAATGGAATTTTCACCTACTGGACCCCACTCCTTCTTTGGCCAATGGCTGATGATCTCACCAACTTGTTCACAAACTTCATAGACCTTCGTAAGGATTTTACAAAAAATATATGAGTCTTATTTGAGTACATTCAATAATAGAGATAATATATTTAATTATACAATAGTTTTTACTACACTTCAAAATTTAATTAGAAATTGTTCCAACAAACCTCAGAGTTGTTGTAGAACGCAGTCGAATTAGGATCCTGGAAATCCTCTCCTCTAGCTGTGAAGAACGTCAGTGGATGGAATTTTGGATGGGCTGTCTGTTTACCGCTGGCTACCAGACGTCCCTCGTAAAACAGGTCAGATGTGTACTAGAAGAGTAGAGGAGTCCTTTTAAATGATTAGAACTATTTTGAGCTAAACTACTTATATTGACCCATTGTGGATGGCTATCAAGACATATATGACACATGAGTAATGGGCCTGACAGCAGGCAATATGACATATGTGACACGCGAGTCTTTGGCCAGACTAAGGGCGTCTTCACATAAATGACAGTATGGGAGAGTCGCACACTGTATTTTTTTTCTTTTTATATGATCAGTATTTTCCAAGTGTCTAATGATGGTAAATATCCTTATCATTACTATGATTAGTCTACAAACCACTAATTACTTTTAATATCAAATCACAAACATAGACAGTGTGATGTTGTTTCCTTGTTCCTCTTTTTCTTTTCATAAATACAACTGGGGTCAATTACACATCATTATTATGATTACACTATTAGATGCTAATTACCTACAGTATAAAATAACAAACATAGATTGACATTAAAGTCATTCATAGAAAACTAATATTGTTTCTCAGTTTATTGCCTTTTTTGCTCATAGATAGCACTGACAGTCAATTGTACATACAATGACCTGATTTGTCGACAGCATGCGGAGGGCAAATGGTGTGAAGTGATTGGTCAAGATTTTGTATAACTAAGCTTTTGACAAGAAGTCCATCAATGCATCTCAGCATAGGGGTTCAGCGTATGAAATCCAGGGTAGTGTCAAACTACAATGTTGGGCTGAAGGGGGTAGACCTGAGTGACCAGCTAGCTCAGTCCTACCCAACTGTCCAGTTAGTATAAGAAGATGCTGTTCTACCTTCATGACATGGCCGAGGTCAATGCCTTTTGAGGGCACTCAGGGGGGAAGTTGACCCAGTTGGACTTCAGATCAGAGCTCATCCGCAATATGATGAAGTTCACCAGTATGAGGGGATTGTATCAGAGTCAAGGGCAAGTTCCAGTCCTGACAGAGCATAGGTTGCAAAAAGCTAGAAGCCATTACCCAGTTGAGTGACTGCCAGCAATGCAATAAGAGTAGAAAGAGAAGCTGTAACTTAGGGTTGACTTCCTCTTCCCCACCACACAATTTAGTATTTATATATGTGTGTGTATGTGTATATATGTATATGTATATATATGTATGTGTATATACATACTATATATATGTATACACACACACACACACACACACACACACACACACACACACACACACACACACACACACACATATATATATATATATATATATATATATATATATACATATATATATATATAAAAGGGAGTGGGAAAAATCAAATTATGTTGCAGATGCTGCCTCGATCAGAAATAAAACTCATCCTGGAGCCTGTGTAAGCAAATCTATCCCCCATTGGCAACGGGTTAATAAGTACAAAATAAATTGTTTATTTCCTCCCATAAAACTATATTACTTCTTTCTGAGTATACGATATATAACAAGCTTATATAGAATGCATACAATTACTAAAGCCTGTGAGATGGTTTATACGAGACTAGAAAAGGCAAAACACTCAAAAAACAACCTACACATAACTGGTTTTAGCATTACTTAGAGAGGCTGGAAAAGAGCAAGAAAGTGGTGACATGTTACACATGGGTTCCACAAAGGTTTTTACTCCACATCACAACTTCACATAAAAACCTAATCAATAATCAAAACAGACCTCAGCTATAGATGAAAGCACATTTAAAGATGTCTTGACTAATAAAAGATATTTACTTTGACCTAAGTCCCTCCTAGGCATCGTGTCCTATACAAAATCACCAATATAAAACCATGGAATCACTAAAAAAAACTGACAGTTGCACACAGTGCTTAAGAAACTGCAACAGGTCTCCTCAATCAAGTTACCTCACATCAACACATCCTGCTCCATGGGAAGTCATTTTATCTAGACAGGATAGACATATCTCTCCCTCCACCACTATACTAACTTGAATTGAAATATAAGAACATGTAAAAATTGTAAGGCACAGATATCTGTAGACCATTATTGGAATCATTCTATTCAAAACTTCTAGGGTTCACCAAAATTCAGGGATCATTACATTGTAGGAGGCAATTTGGATTTATATTTTCCTAAAAACAAGAGACAATAAACTTCTAGCAAGTTCATTTTCTGGCATCCTATCATAGGCAAAGCCTATGTTTAGCACATCCATACATGTATGCACTCACATACACAAAATGAAAAAAATAAATATATAATTCGTTTTTTTTAACATACCATGGGCAGTAAGGTATCTCATAACTCTGGCATAAAAAAAAGGGGAAGCTTTCTTATGGAAGCATCGGAAATCTCTCCCGTTTCCTGTTGAACGATGGTATCACTGATATCTATATGTTGGGAAGTTAATCATCTGTTTCCAATGATTCTTCAGCATCTACATCATCACTTTTTTGTTTACAAGTTTGGAAGATATGCAGGTCTTATTCCCCACACTTATTCCCATACAATATCCTTACTTTTAAACTTTGCTGATTAACCCATTGTGGATGGGTGTCATGACATACATGACGTAGGAGCTCTGGCTTGACGACTTGGGAATTTGGGATTACTGTGCTATTTATTTTATTGTGCTATGAAAAAGGAGTATGAGATGATGGCAACTGCAGCCATAATTACTGTAATTGCTGTAATATCAAGCTCACTTAACCCATTGGTCGCGGATGGCATGATTTGATGTCAAGGAAAATATCGGCGTAAACGCGGATGGCATGATATCAGAACAAAATACGCGCTGGCCCCAGCGCGGATGGCACGATGTCCTGCGGTGGTTAGGGACAACGAGGGGATGAGGGAACGCCCTCCTACCGCATATTTTTTCAGGACGCGTCATTTACTACCTCGTTTCCGGTTTACCTTACGTGACCTTCCGATTGTCCCCGCAAGTACGAAGTGACGTAGGACCTTATTACCCTTTTTTTTTATATATATATATATATATATATATGAGTGTTAGTGTATACGTGTGTGTATGCGAGTGTGTGTGTGTGTGTGTGTGATTGCGTGCGTGCGTGAGTGCGCACATCCTCTTTCTCTCTCTCTCTCTCTCTCTTTCCATGTATGTACGTAGGCGTGTGAGTGTCCCTGTGTGTGTGTGTGTGACTGCGTGACTGCGCACATCCTCTTTCTCTCTCTCTCTTTCTTTCCGTGTATGTACGTAGGCGTGTGAGTGTCCGTGTGTGTGTGTGTGTGTCCTCTCTCTCTCTCTCTCTCTCTCTCTCTCTCTCTCTCTCTCTCTCTCTCTCTCTCTCTCTCTCTCTCTCTCTCTCTCTCTCTCTCTCTCTCTCTCTCTCTCTCTCTCTCTCTCTCGCTGTTTATCGCATTCTCTCTCTCTCGCTTTTTATCGCTTTCTCTCTCTCTCTCTCTCTCTCTCTCTCTCTCTCTCTCTCTCTCTCTCTCTCTCTCTCTCTCTCTCTCTCTCTCTCTTTCTCTCTCTTTCTCTCTCTCTCGCTTTTTATCGCTTTCTCTCTCTCTCTCGCTTTTTATCGCTTTCTCTCCCTCCCTCTCTCCCTCCCTCCCTCCATCTTCCCTCCCTCTCCCCTCAAATTTACCGCGCTGTAGTGACGTCATATCCATTTACCCCATTCCCTGTTCTAAAGTCACCCCATATTACGTGATTGGTTGGAATGTCACGCCACATATTGTATTGAGTGCTGATTGGCTACAGTTTCTGAATAAAAACCCCGTCTGATTTTGGTAGACCACACAACAAACTCCAGGTAGGTCAAGGTAATCTTTTTTTGTCATGCCATATGTTGTACTGAGTTATCATTGACAAGAATTCTGAAAACAAAGCCCAGATCTCAACTCCATTCCAGGTACTTCAACAGATTCATTTTTTGACTTCTCTGATGAGGAGGTAGAAGACGTAGTTGAAGACTATGTCCCTCTCTCACGCCGAGAAAGAAATGAAGACCCTGACACTGACTGTGATTCGTCCGATGACGAAATCGATTTCGTGGACATTCACAACAGCAGCATAGACTCTGACGAGCCATTGTCGGTCTATGCTGCCAGAGTTCATGAACGTAATTCTCCAGGTACGTGCAGCTGCACAGTCGTGGTATTGTGTCCGATGAGCCGTTATCGGGCTTTTCTAATTTCATGCTTTTTCGAAATTCACCAGGCAGTGCAGGGTTTCGGTGGCGTAGAAAAGAAAACGTCCCGAGAAAATTCGGCTTTACGGCGACATCGGGTTTGAGGGCAAACCTCGATGCCTCATCGTCGCCACACGAATTTTTGAAGATTTTTTTCAATGACGAGATGATGAACATCATCGTCGAAGAAACTAACAAGTAAGTTCCCATCCTCATCATTTTGAAAAAATGATACAAAAATTCAACCTGTTCTGAATAGATAGTCAAGCTATAACTCCATTGAATGTTTTATCCTCCATTACAGGTACGCCGATTCACATCCAAACATGGTGAAGGGCCATGAACGAAGGTGGATGCCTTTGACAGTCCCTGAACTGCAAATATGGATCGCTCTGCGGATAATGATGGGGATATCGCCAAAGCCGCGCCAGGCTCAGTACTGGTCGAAGGATGACCTGCACGAGTCCCCATTTTTTCCTAAGCACATGCCCAGAGACAGGTTTGACCAAATCTCCACTTCACTTCATTTTGCAGATAATGCTTTTCAAGATGGAACCAACAGGCTGTGGAAGCTTTTTACGAATAGTCCAACTTCTGCAGAAAAACTGTCTAGAGGCGTACACACCACCACAGTGCATTACAGTCGACGAAAGCCTGTGGAAGTTTAGGGGCCGCCTAAGCTTCGTGACATATAATCCGAGTAAGCGAGCTAGGTTTGGCCTCAAGGTTTATAAGCTGTCTGTGTCATCAGGCCCGACATGTGGGTACACATGTTCTTTCCGGTTTTATACCGGCCAAGATAGGGGTAACATGCCGGCCTCACACAAAGCTGTCTCCGACCTAATGGAGGCAGCAGATGTACTAGATAAAGGTTACACGCTATATGTGGATAACTGGTACACATCTCCCACGTTATTCCATTGGCTGCAAGGCAGAAAAACTAATGCCTGTGGTACAGTGAGGCCGAATAGAAAATGGATGCCAAAAGACTTCACCAAGTTGAAGCTAAATGAAGTAGATCATAGAAGCACACCCACGGGAATGCTCTGTCTGAAGTGGGTTGATAAAAAACCCCTCCATGTATTATCAACAATGCATAACTCAGAAATGGTGCAAATCGATAGATTGAACAGACAAGGGCAGAATGTAATAAAGCCTAGGGCAATCATAGACTATAACGAGGGGATGAAGGGTGTAGATGTGAGTGACCAGCTGGCTGCCTCATATCCTGCAGCAAGGAGGAGCCTCAAGTGGTACAAGAAGGTATTCTTCTACCTTTTCGATTTGGCAATGACAAATGCTTTTGCCTTGTACCGAGAAGTTCACAACAGCTGGCATTCCGGGAGGTCAGGGGCCTTCTCCGGGAATATCTGCCCGAGGCACCCAAGTACAGCAGAAGGGGAAGGCCATCCGTAATTAATTCTGCACTTAGATTGCAGGGCAGAAACCCCCACGTCATCAGAGAGATTGATGGAAGGAAGTATAAAAGGTGCCATGTGTGTTACACACATGGCAAAAGGAAAATGACTAAGGCAGAGTGCCTCATTTGTAAAGTTCCTCTATGTGTTTTTACCTGTTTTGAACACTATCACAATAAGGTAAATTATTAGAGGGTATGTAATGTATATATTGTAAATAGTTATTTTACATGTAATACATGTATATGCTTCACTCCCTTTTTTATTCCCCACATGTAATTCCAAGAAACATAACCTCACATACATATAGAATATGCTATGACATTGGTAATATAACAATTTCCGATTGTCAAGCCATTTTTATCGTTTCTGAAAAAAAAAGAAAAAAAAATTCAAATCCACTTTTTTATTTGCTATCGAACAATGTTACGTAGATTCATGGGAATAATTACACCATAAAAGAGCTAATGTAAAGAGTTATGAATTATTTTATTGCATTATCGAACTGTTTACGTCTTCTAAAGACTTCCTATACGAGTCTAAAATAATGGAAAAATGTGTTATTTTCAAGCCTCCCCAGTTTTCCAACGAAAGGGAAAACCGATGTCAAACTGCTTCGAGCGCGGCCTCCAACACCGCCCGAGCGTTTTCTATTACGTTATCGAACTGCTTACGTCTTCTAAAGACTTCCTATACGAGTCTATAATATTGGAAAAAAATGTTATTTTCAAGCCTCCCCAGTTTTCCAACGAAAGGGAAAACCGATGTCAAACTGCTTCGAGCGCGGCCTCCCACACCGCCCGAGCGAAATAAAAATACCGTGCGGACATCCGGGCCATATAGGGTAATACCGTATTAAGCCTAATTACACTAACTTCGAAACCGCGACCAATGGGTTAATGTCTAAAACCTACATGGCACCACTTTTACCTAGCACCAGCAGGAGAGATAGCCTTGAATGGCACCCATCCAACAGTCTCTAGCAAGCACTATCTTTATAGAGTGATGGCACACACTAAATTGACGACCTCTTGCTCTAAAGTACCACAGATAATGGTTGTACAGGCACAACGAGGAGAGGAAGGTGACTTAATGCATACCCAGTGTCTAAAATGTGCTCCTGTGCCAATATGGATGCCTTTCACTGTGGCACTCACAGTCATAAGCATGTTTAATTTTCGTTCATGACAGCACAAAAATACGAAAAAATAAAGTTGCCTTTTGTTCTCCCTAAAACAGCAATACTTGAATCACACTGAGGT
>BOPN01004465.1:85000-90000 GCA_017312705.2 Penaeus japonicus | reverse complement strand
ACAGAGGTGTGCCTCAAAGCACACAAAGATTGCAAGCGAGACATCACTGCCAAGTGCCCAAACTGCCATAAAAAACACCACGCCTGGAGCCTTGGATGTTCTGTCAGAAAGGAAGAGGCTCTTCAGCAGCAAGAGATCGTTGCAAAATGACCAGACTTTGTTCCCCGCCCCAGGCACTTCTGTCTGGGGCAGAACAAGGGGTAAGCGTCCCCCCTCCTAAGAGGAAGGAAGCACCGCCCAAAGCGAAACCAGCACCGGACGCCTCCAACACAAAAGAGTTTCCGGCGCTGGTGGATGTTCCAAGACGGAAACAGACCCGGAAGGGGTCTGGGAACACCTCAAAGGACCAGCGAGGAGACGGAGAAGGCAGTCGAGGTAGCCATGACGGCAATGACTCAGACCGTCGCTGCCCTGAAGGAAAAGGACATGAGGCCCAAGGCCACAACTCCCACTCCAACTCAGGGCGAGACTCCTTCCCCCACAAACCCCCAGGGCGAGACCTGTCTCCCCGACAAACCTGCGGCCAAGACCACACTGGCAGAGCCTGCGCCCAAACCCCAAAGGGTGAGGAAGCCACGGCGACCAGGAATACTCCACCTCCCAGGAGACCCAGCCCTTCCAACTCGACCTGTCCTGACGACAGTGACGAGTCAAGTGAGGAAATCACACTCAGTGTGGAACTCACCAAGGAGTTGTCAGACTCCGAAATGTCTGACGATACCCACACTGGGGCGTCGGACACAGAGACCGAATACCTCGACGTCAATGACTTAGTGAATGCAGACAAGCACTATGGCCACTAACCTAAGCATACTGCAGTGGAACATCAACAGCTTCTCCCCTAGGGCCGCCCTTCTCCACGCGATCGTGCGATCTCGGAACATTGATGTTGTCATGCTCCAAGAGACGCTAACAGGGGAATCTGTACGCTTCTCGGGATATCATCCCTTTGTGCTACCGAATACACAAGGTACCAGAGGCCTGATTACCCTTGTGAAGTTGACTATCCCCTGCTCCCTGATTGCCGATCCTGGGCAGTGTGGAGAAGGTGTCGAATCCCTTGCTGTTGAGATCCATTTGGCCGGGGGTCCTCTCAAGCTGTACAATGTATACAGTAGGCCAAACTGTAGGGGCTTAGACATCAGTGAAGCCTGTGCTGCTACAGCACATGAGCTAATTCTCATAGGGGGGGACTTTAATGCCCACCACCCCATCCTGGCTCCCACTCAGAGACGTGATGTAACAGGCTGCCATATAGCCGAGGTGCTAGAGTCATGCCCAGAGATTGCTCTTCTCAACAGCCAGGAGCCTACGCACGTTGTCGGGGGGGTCCTTGACCTCACCTTTGTCACAGCGGCCCTGGTTGAGAGAATTAGTTGGTCTGTGGACAACACTGCCACGAGCGATCATTATGGGATAGTCACCACCATCTTGGATGCTGACAATCCTCGATGGAAGGTGGAAAGAGCCAACTGGAAAGCCTTCCAGGAGGCTCTGGCCAAATGCCTCAGAACCAGTGACTCCTCACTTAATGATAATGTGGATATACTTGAGGCCAGACTAGTAAATGCCATAGACGAGGCAGCCTCAGAAACCATCCCCAAAACTCGTCCGTGGTCCGGGTGTTTCAAGGACGCCTGGTACTACAATGATGAGATTAAGGAGGTCAACCACAGAATCAATATGTGCAGAAGACACTTTCGCAGACAGAGAACTCCCAAGAACCACTCTCTTCTGAGAGAGGCTCTCAGGGATGCTCAGGAAACTGCTAAGAGGTTAAAGCAGGAAAAGTGGCTGGAGTGGTGTGAGTCCCGCGTCACCAAACCTCCTTTCAGAATTGTGAACCGTATCAGACAGGCCACGACCTGCTCAGCCCCCAAAAAGACCCACCATGACCCGCAGACGGAGGCGGAGAGACTGGCACTCGAGTTCTCTGCTAGAACAAGTAGCATCGGGTTCAACAGCAGAGCTGAGGGCATGCCGGGCGAAGAACTGCTCCCAGGCAGGCATGCCCTCATCAGAGAAAAGGCGGTCGAGCCTGATGATACAGATGTCATGTTCTCTCTGAGGGAATTACGGCGGACATACAAGACCAGTTCCTGGTCAGCCCCGGGTTGCGATGGGATCTCCCACCCCATCATTTCCCACCTAGGACATGAAGGTGAGCTTGCACTTTTGCATCTCATCAACAAGTCCTGGGAAACTTCCTCACTGCCACAGTGCTGGAAGAGGGCTGATATAATTCCCGTCCCCAAACCAAAGGAGCCGGGACGGTACCGCCCCATCTCCCTGCTTAGCTGTCTGGGAAAGACAGCAGAGAAAATGGTACTGAATCGGCTCCAATGGAAGCTGGGACCTCCACATGAACACCTACACGGGTTCACAAGGGGCAAGAGCACTACCCACAGCATGGCCACCTTACTGAGCACTGTCATTGTCTTCCTTGACCTGGAGAAGGCTTTTGAACTGGCAAACCCGTTAGCCATTCAGGAGATCCTGATCCGCAAGGGAATCAAAGGCAGGCTGCTTGCTTGGATTGGCGACATTGGAACAGAACTGCCAGAGTGAAGTTCCAAGGTCACCTTTCCAGGCATTTGCCTCTGGAGAATGGCACCCCTCAAGGAGGGGTCCTTAGCCCGGCCCTGTTCAACATCATGTTAAACATTCCCCGACATTCCACTCCCAGCGGGGTGCACGATCATTTCATATGCAGATGATCTAGCAATTATCTCCACTGGGAGAAGAAATGTGAATCCAGTCAGAAAGGCCCAGCGTTGTCTGGACCTAATATCTGAGGAATGCTGCAGAGTCGGGCTTAAGATCTCTCTCTCTCTCTCTCTCTCTCTCTCTCTCTCTCTCTCTCTCTCTCTCTCTCTCTCTCTCTCTCTCTCTCTATATATATATATATATATATAATATATATATATATTTATTTATTTATATGAATATATGTATATATATTCATATCTATATCAATATATGTATAAGTATATGAATATATGTATATATGTATATATATATATTATTTTATATATAATTCTATATGAATATTTCTCTCTATCTCTCTCTATCTCTCTAGATATATGTATATATACGTCGCCTTGATCACAATCAAGCCTGGACTCAGGAAAAAGCTCGACATCATACAAAATGAAGCCGCCAGGATTATTCTGAGTGCCCCTGGGTGGGCTAAGGTTACTAAGCTCCTCTTGGAGGCCAAACTCTTTCCCCTGGACACCCGGATTGATCAGATGGCGGCCCAGTTCCTTGCCAATGTCCTACAGTCCCCACTGGACTCGCAGCTAAGACAGAGAGTGCAGCGTCGGCTTGCACAGAACCAAGAGCTCTTTGCTAACAACACCTGGCTGTCTCACACAACCAGAGTGCTGAAACGCTTTGAGCTCAAAGAGACACTACTGATTAAAGGCATGGACCTTCCCCACCCTAACTATGTCACAGCCCCGCCGTGGGCACGATCCTTGATAGAGTTCTCTGTCATGAGTCTATCAAGAAGAAAGACACATTACTCACCGCCTCTATTGAAGGCTGAGGCGGAGAGGAACATTACAGTAATCACGCCGCTGAATAGTAAAACTTACTTCACAGATGGTTCTGTAGATCCCATCACCTGCACTGCAGGCACCGGTTTTGCAGCAAGGGGCATAGAGAAAGCTATGCGGGTATCTGACAATGCCTCCTCGCTCCAGGCAGAGGCAGTCGCTATTATGGGAGCCCTAGCCCATGCAGCCCAGACGGACGGGCATGTTGTCCTACACACAGACTCTAGGGCTGCCATTGACAGCCTGCAACAAAGCACGCCCCTTGATAACGTTTACCTGGTAACCTCGATTCTCACCATTGCTCAGAGAATCCTGGATCAGGGAAGACGCATCATCATCAACTGGATCCCAAGCCATGTTGGTATTGAAGGGAATGACGTAGCTGACAGGTTAGCGGAGGAAGGCAGGAAGAAACCCTTGAGTGATCTTGTGGTGCATCCTAGCCGGGAACTGCTAAGGCGTAAAACGATGGTTGCAGGTCGGTGCCCTGCAGCGACATAGAGAGGAAGCGAGAACCTCCCTCTCGGCCAGCTGGTACTCAGATGCCACAGGCTATGAGTCGCTGATACTCTCTCCCGGAACATCAAGGTGTGCTGAAGTCAGTCTGCACAGACTGAGAATAGGCTACCCTTGTGCATGGCAAATTGGGCAAGATGAGCGACGCTGTGAGCATTGTGGCGCGCCGGACGCCAAATTAGAGCACTACCTGATGGAGTGCGAGCACACTCGCTTCCTCAGGCAGGGCCCAGAGACGACAGCCGCCGGGCTGGTTATACGGCTATGCCTGTCACTAGCCCCCTGGCAACTGGAGCGCCTACAGGCACTCCGACCGCCACGGTAAAAGTTCAGTTATGATGAGCAGATGAGTCAGCACTTATAGCCAATAGAGACCGGGCTACCCCAACCACACAACCCGGGCGAAGCGACGTCTTCGCAAAATCTCTCTGAACTGAGCTGAATTGAATTCAGCGGTGATGATCAGATAAGATTAGATAAGATGAGTCAGCACTCATAGCTGGCAGAGGCCGGGCCGCCTTGTGCATATAGCCCGGGCGAAGCGACGTCTTCGCAAATCTGTCTGAACTGAGACACCCACCCACCCCAAACCCAACCCCCACCCAAAGGAAGGAAGGAAGGGGGGGTAGGAAGGGAGAAGGAGGGGGAAAGGAAGGAGGAGGGAATGGGAGGAAGGGGAAGGGAAGGAGGAGGGAGGGGAAGGAGAGGGTAGGAAGGTAGGAGGGGGGAGGAGGAGGGAAGGGGAAGGGAGGGAGGGAGGGAGGAGAGGGGGTAGGAAGGAGAGGGGTAGGAAGGAGGAAGGAGGGGGAGGAAGGGGAAGGAGGGGGGAGGAAGGAGGAAGGAGGGGGGAGGGGGGGAAGGAGGAGGAAGGAGGAAGGAGTGGGGGAGGAGGGGGTAGGAAGGAGGAAGGAGAGAAGGAGGAAG
>BOPN01004465.1:77500-80000 GCA_017312705.2 Penaeus japonicus | reverse complement strand
TCCCTCCATCTCTCCCCCTCCTCCCCCTCCCCACTCCCCCCATCCCCTAACCCTCCTACTCTTCCCCCCCTACCCTACTCTCTAACCCCTCCCCCTCCTCCTACCACCCAATTGTAGGCTGAGTATGAGCTGTCAACAGGCCAGATGCTAGCACTAATGGCTTGGTTAGGAGTGTCTGGGGGCAGAGTGTCCAGAGGCGATTACACACAACACAAGAGTGTCAACAGAAGATTGAGAGCCAGACAAGTCTTCTGAGTTACAGGTTTATTCTTGGAACAGCTTCATTGTAAAGAGTGTAAAGGTTCTGTCCATAGTGAGGAAGTGATTCTGTCTGACTGGTCCCATGCAAATGACCTCTTTTAAAAAAGACAAACTATGGGAGCTAAAAAGGAGAGGAATTTACTTTGGTGATCTCTCCTGCTGTGACTAGTTGTAGCTGGTACAGAAGTGGTGGCTACTCAATTAACTCAATCAACTGTACATGCTGAACATATGCTTCCTTAGAAACCAAACTTGAAAAAAATCTAAAAACATCTAAAAAAATATATATTCATATCAACATTGTGTGCACCATTTTTTAAAATTAGATCTTCCCTGTAACCACATCTTTTATTAATGGTTACAATGGAATAATCTCTAATCCTTTGGCAATTTAAGGGTCATCATGGTTTCTGTCAAAGGTCCAACATTACAAAATTTATGACTTTAACATTTCTATTTCTGTACAAACTTCTTCGTGCAATTTTTAAGATACTGCTCTTCAAGTCCTGCAGATAAATAAATTTGTGTAAAAGTAATGGAATTAGGACATGTGAGACAGACAAACATTTTGCACAATGACTTAATGGTATAGAAGGCAAAAGCACAAAGATACTATTGAAACTATGTCTACAACATTCATTCTGTTTGCAAGTTAAATAAGAAAAATAATTGAAGTTTAACCCGTTAACGACGGATGACGTGTTTTTTTGTCATACATGACGCAGGACCTCTTGCCTGACAATGGGGCGTCATGGCGTTCGGGGATTCTGGATCACTATGTTATTTTATTGTACTATAAGTAATGAGTGAGTGATATTGACAATTGCAGTCATAATTGTTATAACTGCCGTAATAATAAGCAAAATGGTTTTCATCTCACTTACAAAACGTAGATGGCACCACTTTCTTCTAGCACCAGCAGGAGAGAGAGCCTTGAATGGCACCCATCTACGGTTTCTAGCAAGCACTATCTCTGTAGAGTGATGGCACATCGCAAGTTGCTGACCTCTTGCTCTAAAGTACCGCAGATGAAAGATGTGCAGACAGAACGAGAGGAGGAAGGTGACTCACACCATGCCCAATGCATACAATGTGACCCTGTGCCAGTATGGATGCCTTTTATTGTGGCACTCACTGTCAAAAGCACAAGTTTCCTTCCTCTTCCCAACCTCTTCATTTTGGATGGTTATAAGTTTCGTGTTTGTTCGTGACAGCACAGAAATACGAAAAAAAAAATTTGTTTTTTTGTCCCCCCTAAAACAGTAATACTTCTATCACATTGAGTGTAAAGAAAAAAAATGAGTTGATATGGACCCTGAACTACAATTTTAGTCAACTGCAGAATTGATGGAGCCTGTGATATGACAAATATAAATTTCTAAAAATAGTAAAACACACAAAAAAACAAAACACAAAAATGTCTCTAGCTCTACAACGAGTGACTAAAAGGGAGTGGGAAAAATCAAATTATGTTGCAGAAGCTGCCTCTATCAGAAATAAAACTCATCCTGGAGCCTGTGTAAGCAAATCTATCCCCCGTCGGTAATGGGTTAAAGAAGTTACAATGATTATATTCAATACAATGACAAGAAGCCAGAGAGTTAAAGAGAAACATGGTGGAAGTGACCCTGCAAGCCACAATCGTCAACTCCAGTCTTGATCTGAGTGACAGAGATTTGGTGGAACAAAGCCTGGGGGAGGTCCTTGGCCTCTTCCATGACCTGAGCCATATCTCTGACAATTTCCTGAACTTTTCGAGATGGAGAGAGACAGAGAGAGAGAGAGAGAGAGAGAGAGAGAGAGAGAGAGAGAGAGAGAGAGAGAGAGAGAGAGAGAGAGAGAGAGAGAGAGAGAGAGAGGGGGGGGGGGGGGAGGAAGAGAGAGAGATTCATTAAATTTTATCAGATAAAACTTGTTTATTACTGTATGAGGATGTGCCTAGCAGTTAACCTTACCTTGTAAATTTTGCCTAAGGACATGATTGCAGAAAGAGCCACTCCGGGATCATGATTGGTTAACAAGTGAAGGAGATGTGGTATTTGGTCTCCAGCAGTACTGAAAAGATCCTCTCCACACCTTTTGGCCATTAAACCCATCATAACTGCTGCCCGTCGCCTGATGTATGCCTGCAGTAATATCTCATTTTCAGGAGCTGGTAAAAAATTCTTGAATAATTTCCTTTATCATAATAAAGTTGCTAATATCTAGCATATTTTCCTTCAAATGAAAATCATATGTT
>BOPN01004465.1:52500-62500 GCA_017312705.2 Penaeus japonicus | reverse complement strand
ATATATATATATATATATATATATATATATATATATATATATATATAACCATATGTATGAGTGTATATATACATATACGTATACATACACACATACACATACACACAACCCCGCCAAGGAACCACCTTGTCGTGGAGCGGGGGCTTGAACTCCTTCCTTGGACAAGCCCACTCTGGATTTGGCCAGTCTCTCTGTCCCGTTGAGGTGACCTTCCAGAGGAGGGATGACTAAGTGTTCCTAGGTGCTGACCTAGTAGGTGGGGTCGCACCCCCCCTGATCCTCCCCCCAAGGGGGCCAACACCTGCCCACGTGTTTGCCATGCGTGGTGCCCCTGTGCGCTGGGAGATGGGAGTCCTGGAGGTTGAGCGATGCCGTGTATGAGTACGCCCTGCGGCTAGCAACACGCCTCTTTGGTCCTCTATTCCAGCAAGTCGGGTGGCCTGATCTCGACTTGGTTAGGTCAATCGGCTGGTCTCACTTTCAAGCTAGGCTAGGGTCAAGTAGCCCCTGTCTTGCAGGCAATCGCATGGTCTTGAGAGTGCCATTAACGCGAGACTGGGGTTGCGTATATCCTCCCACCACCCCTGTGGCTTCTGAGCATGGACTCAATACATAGCTTCCCCTTGTTGGACTCCGTGGTGGGTGGGGGCGTGGGAGGATGAATCGAACTGCTTATCACATGGCATCTATACCACATAAACCCATGACTGACATCCCTGTTGACGAACCTTGCATGAAGATGACAAAGGCTGTCACCTTAGACCCCTTCGAGGGCTTTGATGACAAAAGGGAAAAGATGGGCAGGGATCTGGCGTCGGTCCAGGAAAAACCCACCCAAGTACCTCGGGCTGGACCCTCCAAACCAACCCCAGGCTCTGACAAATCTCTGGCGTCGGTCCAGACGAGAAGTCAAACAAAAAATGGAAGCCAGACAGGACCCTCCAACCCTACTGGCCCCACTGGCAAAACTCCGGCGTCGGTTCGGAGAACAGGCAAACGACCTCGGACGGCTTCGGACTCAGAGGGCGAGTCTGCAGCCCCAAGTCGGTTCCCCCAGTTTAGGGTTCCCCCTAAACCGGAAGGATTCGACAATGCCTACCAGATGGTACGGGCTCTGGAAACCCAGAGACAGTGCCGTCTGACGATTAGAATTGCCAGAGACAATGGCATGATAATCGTTCCAAAGGACCAAGCCACCCTCACCTTCCTCCAGAAGACTGACAAGCTCCTGGATGGGCGGAAGGTGAGCCTGTCGGCTCTGACTCCCGAAGAGAGGAAGTCCAAGATGGTGCTTCTTGGCTTTCCTCTGATGTATGACCTCGAGGTCATCACTGCACATTCCAAGGTGGTGGGCGCTTCTCGACTTTTGAAAGGGAAGCACCCAACCAGACAAGTCCTGGTCACTTTGGAGGGAGCTCCAGTTGCGTCCTTGGATCTTGGCAATTGGGGCTCTTACAGACTCAGGACATACGTCCCAGACCCGCTCCGATGCTTCACGTGCCAGAAGTACGGACACCACAAGGCCACTTGCTCTGCAAAGCCGAAATGTGGTGTCTGTAGTCAGGCACACAGAACAGAGGTGTGTCTCAAAGCACACAAAGATGGCAAGCGAGACATCACTGCCAAGTGCCCAAACTGCCATAAAAAACACCACGCCTGGAGCCTCGGATGTTCTGTCAGAAAGGAAGAGGCTCTTCGGCGGCAAGAGATCGTTGCAAAACGACCAGACTTTGTTCCCGCCCCTCTAGGCACTTATGTCTGGGGGCAGAACAAAGGGGTAAGGGCTCCCCCCCCTCCTAAGAGGAAGGAAGCACCGCCCAAAGCGAAACCAGCACTGGACGCCTCCAACACAAAAGAGTTTCCGGCGCTGGTGGATGTTCCAAGACGGAAACAGACCCGGAAGGGGTCTGGGAACACCTCAAAGGCTACCCCAAGAGCGGAGAGTCCGACTTTGTTCACAGAGAAGGACTTGACGCTCCTGCTGAAGACAGTTGTCACAGCAGTTGCGACGGCATTGGGAAGGACCAGCGAGGAGACGGAGAAGGCAGTCGAGATAGCCATGACGGCAATGACTCAGACCGTCAATGCCCTGAAGGAAAAGGACATGAGGCCCAAGGCCACAACTCCCCCTCCAACTCAGGGCGAGACTCCTTCTCCCACCCCAACTCAGGGCGAGCCCTGTCTCCCCGACAAACCTGCGGCCAAGACCACACTGGCAGAGCCTGCGCCCAAACCCCAAAGGGTGAGGAAGCCACGGCCACCCAAAAGGAAGGCCAAGGCGACCAGGAATACTCCACCTCCCAGGAGACCCAGCCCTTCCAACTCGACCTGTCCTGACGACAGTGACGAGTCAAGTGAGGAAATCACACTCAGTGTGGAACTCACCAAGGAGTTGTCAGACTCCGAAATGTCTGACGTTACCCACACGGGGGCGTCGGACACAGAGACCGAATACCTTGACGTCAATGACTTAGTGAACGCAGACAAGCACTATGGCCACTAACTTAAGCATACTGCAGTGGAACATCAACAGCTTCTCCCCTAGGGCCGCCCTTCTCCACGCGATCGTGCGATCTCGGAACATTGATGTTGTCATGCTCCAAGAGACGCTAACAGGGGAATCTGCACGCTTCTCGGGATATCATCCCTTTGTGCTACCATGTACGCAAGGTACCAGAGGCCTGATTACCCTTGTGAAGTCGACTATCCCCTGCTCCCTGATTGCCGATCCTGGGCAGTGTGGAGAAGGTGTCGAATCCCTTGCTGTTGAGATCCATTTGGCCGGGGGTCCTCTCAAGCTGTACAATGTATACAGTAGGCCAAACTGTAGGGGCTTAGATATCAGTGAAGCCTGTGCTGCTGCAGCACATGAGCTAATTCTCATAGGGGGGGACTTTAATGCCCACCACCCCATACTGGCTCCCACTCAGAGACGTGATGTGGCAGGCTGCCATATAGCCGAGGTGCTAGAGTCATGCCCAGAGATTGCTCTTCTCAACAGCCAGGAGCCTACGCACGTTGGCGGGGGGGTCCTTGACCTCACCTTTGTCACTGCGGCCCTGGTCGAGAGAATTAGTTGGTCTGTGGACAACACTGCCACGAGCGATCATTATGGGATAGTCACCACCATCTTGGATGCTGGCCCGGCACCCATGCCCCAGCACAATCCTCGATGGAAGGTGGAAAGAGCCAACTGGAAAGCCTTCCAGGAGGCTCTGGCCAAGTGCCTCAGAACCAGTGACTCCTCACTTAATGATAATGTGGATATACTTGAGGCCAGACTAGTAAATGCCATAGACGAGGCAGCCTCAGAAACCATCCCCAAAACTCGTCAGTGGTCCGGGTGTTTCAAGGACGCCTGGTACTACAATGATGAGATTAAGGAGGTCAACCACAGAATCAATATGTGCAGAAGACACTTTCGCAGACAGAGAACTCCCAAGAACCACGCTCTTCTGAGAGAGGCTCTCAGGGATGCTCAGGAAACTGCTAAGAGGTTAAAGCAGGAAAAGTGGCTGGAGTGGTGTGAGTCCCGCGTCACCAAACCTCCTTTCAGAATTGTGAACCGTATCAGACAGGCCACGACCTGCTCAGCCCCCAAAAAGACCCACCATGACCCGCAGACGGAGGCGGAGAGACTGGCACTCGAGTTCTCTGCTAGAACAAGTAGCATCGGGTTCAACAGCAGAGCTGAGGGCATGCCGGGCGAAGAACTGCTCCCAGGCAGGCATGCCCTCATCAGAGAAAAGGCAGTTGAGCCTGATGATACAGATGCCAGGTTCTCTCTGAGGGAATTACGGCGAACATACAAGACCAGTTCCCAGTCAGCCCCAGGTTGCAATGGGATCTCCCACCCCATCATTTCCCATCTAGGACACGAAGGTGAGCTTGCACTTTTGCATCTCATCAACAAGTCCTGGGAAACTTCCTCACTGCCACAGTGCTGGAAGAGGGCTGATATAATTCCCGTCCCCAAACCAAAGGAGCCGGGACGGTACCGCCCCATCTCCCTGCTTAGCTGTCTGGGAAAGACAGCAGAGAAAATGGTACTGAATCGGCTCCAATGGAAGCTGGGACCTCCACATGAACACCTACACGGGTTCACAAGGGGCAAGAGCACTACCCACAGCATGGCCACCTTACTGAGCACTGTCATTGTCTTCCTTGACCTGGAGAAGGCTTTTGAACTGGCAAACCCGTTAGCCATTCAGGAGATCCTGATCCGCAAGGGAATCAAAGGCAGGCTGCTTGCCTGGATTGGCGAGTACGTTCGGAACAGAACTGCCAGAGTGAAGTTCCAAGGTCACCTTTCCAGGCATTTGCCTCTGGAGAATGGCACCCCTCAAGGAGGGGTCCTTAGCCCGGCTCTGTTCAACATCATGTTAAACATTCTCGACATTCCACTCCCAGCGGGGTGCACGATCATTTCATATGCAGATGATCTAGCAATTATCTCCACTGGGAGAAGAAATGTGAATCCAGTCAGAAAGGCCCAGCGTTGTCTGGACCTAATAACTGAGGAATGCTGCAGAGTCGGGCTTAAGATCTCAGCAGCCAAATCGAAGGCAATGGCGCTGAAACATGATGTCTGTGATCAAAGACTGCGAGTCCAAGGTCTAGAGCTTGAGTGGGTACACGTCTACCAATACTTGGGGGTATGGATCGATAAGAACCTCACCTTCCGCTCCGAGATCAAACATCTCTTAGACCGGACCAAGGCAAGGCTCTCTGTCATGAGAGCTCTGTCTGGGCAACGCTTAGGGGCTGGACACCGTGTACTAAGATCTTTTTACGTGCATGCTGTCCGTCCCATTGTGGACTACGCCTCCGTCGCCCTGATCACAGTAAAACCTTGACTCAGGAAAAGACTCGACATAATGCAAAAAGAAGCTGCCAGGATTATTCTGGGTGCCCCTGGGTGGGCTAAGGTTACTAACCTCCTCCTGGAGGCCAAACTCTTTCCCCTGGACACCCAGATGAATCAGATGGCGGCCCAGTTCCTTGCAAATGTCCTACAGTCCCCACTGGACTCGCAGCTAAGACAGAGAGTGCAGCGTCGGCTTGCACAAAACCAAGAGCTCTTTGCTAACAACACCTGGCTGTCTCACACAACCAGAGTGCTGAAACGCTTTGAGCTCAAAGAGACACTACTGGTTAAGGGCATGGACCTTCCCCACCCTGACTATGTCTCAGCCCCGCCGTGGGCACGATCCTTGATAGAGTTCTCTGTCATGAGTCTATCAAGAAGAAAAACACAGTACTCACCGCCTCTATTGAAGGCTGAGGCGGAGAGGAACATTACAGCAATCACGCCGCTGAATAGTAAAACCTATTTCACGGATGGTTCTGTAGACCCCACCACCCGCACTGCAGGCGCCAGTTTTGCAGCAAGGGGCATAGAGAAAGCTATGCGGGTATCAGACAATGCCTCCTCGCTCCAGGCAGAGGCAGTAGCTATTATGGGAGCCCAGACGGACGGGCATGTTGTTATACACACAGACTCTAGGGCCGCCATTGACAGCCTGCAACAAAGCACGCCCCTTCATAACGTTTACCTGGTAACCTCGATTCTCACCATTGCTCAGAGAATCCTGACTGTGGGAAGACGCATCATCATCAACTGGATCCCCAGCCATGTTGGTATTGAAGGGAATGACGTACACAGGTTAGCGGAGGAAGGCAGGAAGAAACCCTTGAGTGATCTTGTGGTGCATCCTAGCCGGGAACTGCTAAGGCGTAAAACGATGGTTGCAGGTCGGTGCCCTGCAGCGACACAGAGAGGAAGCAAGAACCTCCCCCTCGGCCAGCTGGTACTCAGGCTATGAGTCGCTGATACTCTCTCCCAGAATATCAAGGTGTGCTGAAGTCAGTCTGCACAGACTGAGAATAGGCTACCCTTGTGCGTGGCAAATCATCCCCACTATTGGGCAAGATGAGCAACGTCAGAGTATTGTGGCGCGCCGGACGCCAAATTAGAGCACTATCTGATGGAATGCGAGCACACTCGCTTCCTCAGGCAGGGCCCAGAGATTTACAGCCGCCGGGCTGGTTAGACGGCTATGCATGTCACTAGCCCCCTGGCAACTGGAGCGCCTTCAGGCAATCTGACCGCCACGGTAAAAGTTCAGTTATGATGATCAGATGAGTCAGCACTTATAGCCAATAGAGACCGGGCTACCCCATCCACACAACCCGGGCGAAGCGACGTCTTCGCAAAATCTCTCTGAACTGAGCTGAATTGAATTCAGCGATGATGATCAGATAAGATGAGTCAGCACTCATAGCTGGCAGAGGCCGGGCCGCCTTGAGCATATAGCCCGGGCGAAGCGACGTCTTCGCATATCTGTCTGAACTGAACTGAACTATGTATATATATATATATATATATATATATATATATTTATGTATGTATGTATGTATGTATATGTATATATATATATATATATATATATATATATATATATATATATATATATATATATATATATATATATGTGTGTGTGTGTGTGTGTGTGTGTGTGTGTGTGTGTGTGTGTGTGTGTGTGTGTGTGTTTGTGTGTAAATATGTAGACATTTCCATTGATACTTAATGCAAAGATTATATTAGTATGCAAAATACCTAATTAGCATGACATTTTTTTATAAATCAGCACAGGAGTATGACCTGGGACCAGCAAGAAGTTCTGGAAATTTTTCAAGATACAAGACAGTTTTGAGACCCAATTTGTATCCAGTTGGTATCCACATGATTGTGATTGCTTGAGTATGTACAGGAGTTGTGACTAATTTTGCCTGACTTTGTACCGGTGATAATATTTTCTCACTGAGTTTGTTAATTCTAATAATATTCATAGTATCTATGAATATCATATCATCATCTGCCCTGAAACAGGATTTCAATTTAAGTAGTATTATCAATCAACAAACTCAGCTCTTTTCACAATTAACAATAATGTCAGCAGAAGAACTTGGTCACATATCAATGCTCATCTGTTTTTAATTAAGTGCTGGGTATTCCTTTCCTTTGTTGCACAAAATATCAAAATTTACAGTGATGATAAACAATAAAATGAAAAGTGCTTGTACACTTTGGCTTAGATTGCTTTACAAACTACTTCATAGATCAGTTTTCCTACTAATAATAAGAACAAGAACCTCACCTCAGGGCTCAGCTGCATGTAATCCCCAGCCAAGACAATGCGGGTGTCTGGCCGTACTAAGGCCATTGGGGTGAGGGCTTCGCATTCCATAGCTTGGGCTGCCTCATCTATGAGGATGTGGGTGAACACACCTAGAAGATATCAAAGAATGAGGTGAGATAAAGGGGAAGGAAGAGAGAGAAGGGAGGAGAGCAGCACTAAGAAGACATCAAAGACTGAGATGAGATAGAAGGGAGGGAAGAGAAGGGAGGAGAGTAACATAAGAGAGGAAAGGAGGGATAAACCTTTATTGTTTAAGAAAGTATACATTCCTGTTAACATTGTGTAAATCAATGCATATACAGTATTTTCTTTCAGTAATACTAAAACCTAACCTCATGCTATAAATATCATTCTTGCAATATCTTACATATGTGAGAACTTTGCACTTGGATTCTATTTTAAACAACTGATAGAAAATACTCAAATTTCTGAAAAGTAAAGTATAATATTTGCTGCTTTCTCTCTATCATAGCAATTAGACACTTATTTTGTTAACCCGTTCCCGACGGGGCCAATCCGGCTTAAATAGACCAAAATTCCGGGACTCTTGAACGCATAAGCCTAACGCGTCGGGATTCTCGGCCGCACTGGCCGCGAGCAAGCGCTCTCCCGCGCCCCGGGCTGGACAAAGTAACGCGTCCCCGTCGTGTAGCCCAAAAACCACTAGACGTGTTATCTTGTCATCCGTCGTTAACGGGTTAATAAAAGATTTATCATAAAAGAAAATGACTAAGATGAATTCCATACACTAAACACTAACCTTTCTCCAGATTGAGAGAAGCAAGATATCTAGATGTGTTGAGAGTTGCCACAATCACACGGTGTGCTAAAATCTCTTTTTCTGTTGGCATGACAAATTTACGCACACCCTGATCCATTTCAATCAAGCAATACTGAAAGAGAAGAGGCAAGATAAGAACAGGGCATTTTAACACATACATTCTCAACCTCCCTCCTGCACTTAATTTTTCACTTCTCACTTCCCTCTTTCTCTCTGTATTTCCAGGATACTGAATATCAAATGATCCAGAATACGTCCAACAGACAATATACAGAACATATTTAGTGAATGTAAATCAAGAGACTGTACTTCATCTTTAATAATTCTTGATTACAGACCAAAATTGAGCTTCATACCTCTTGCACACTGGTGTGTACAGTTGTAACCCAACGGTTCCGGTAGTAGATACGAAGTGGCTTTGCTTCCTCATGTCCTGATTGAACATATGGATGCAGGTAATCCTTGATGTACAGGTCTGCAGCACTGATAGCCAAAGAAATAACAAAACTTAGTGTCTGTGTATAAGAGTTCTAAAGTTTATATAAGAGTAAAAAATAAACTAATTCACTAACTCATTTGGACACTTTATTTTTTTGTCTCCTTCACACTGATGTATACAAACATACATAAGAAGGATTACCTGTTAGAGTGTGTGCAGATGAGAATTCTTGTGTCAGGCTGCTGCAGAATCTGCTTGATACCCTGAGCTAAAGTGTAGGTCTTCCCTGTACCATATGGACCTGTAAAAATAATAATAATATACATATAGTGATGCAATTATAGCTTGGAAGGACTGCTTAAAATTCGTACACTGTTACATACACATTCACTGGCAGAGTCTTTCCTAACTATGTCTGTATATGCCAGCACCTTCATATAATATCTGATCAATCACCTAATGCTGGGCATACATATCTGATCAATGAACATACATTAGTTGATGCCAGTTCTGATTCTAACAATTCTGTATCAATATGAAGCAATAAATGTAATTTCACCAAATTACATACTCAAAGATATAACTTATATAACTTTGCAAGAACACTAATTGTTATGTTGTTAAGAGATCTAGCAAGCCCATGTTACAACAGCTCAACATTTAACAAATGTAATACCATCTTTTAAAACTTTCACTTTCTATCATATATCTTACACTCATACAATTAATTATCTGAGGGCCAAACAATAACAGATTTTTCCTTACCAATTATGAGAATAGGAGGCAGAATGAGGCCATGTGGGGCTGTGATGGCAACAAGAGCCTCCTTCTGCTTGGGGTTTAATCTCATGTCCAGACCTTCACCCCACTGTCTGCAAAGAGAGACACTGGAAATGAATGAATATATTTAACTGTTGCATTTGATAGAGCAGAGGATGTTTAGATATATGTATAAAAACACACTAAGTCAAATAGAAAGATGTAAAAAATATAATGGGTTGCAATTCTACTTTTTGAACAAAAAGTTGACATCTACGAGATTGCTGGCTGAATTCTACTGAGCCAATTATATCAACTAAACACTTTGATTATGACCTTCCTTCAATCATACATCTTGCTCTATATGTCCCTCTAATTTATCATATTGTTTACAATGCTGCTGGATATCAAAACTTACTTTATGGGGCTCCATGGGATGGTGGGCTCCAGGGTCATGTCTGGGAAAACGATATCTAAGGATGGCAAACGGTCCAGAGCAGAATGCATCTCGCAGAGTGGCAGTCGATTCAGCTGAAATTGCACTTCTACTGTGACTTCCTCATCATGTGCAAGGTGTAGCTCAGAGACAGCAACCTCTGAGAACCTTAGGTATATTTCTTTCTTGGTCTTGTCTTCAATTAAAACCTCATAGATTCTTCGCTTGGGCTTTAATATTTCTTTTTCCTCACTCTCGCCCTCTGCCACAATAAAATATGCATTATTATTACCAGTTCACAAACCATAAAAGCTCTAACTGCACTACATTACTTTTATCAATGAAGGGACTCACTATTCAAAAAAATAAAACATTTACAGATA
>BOPN01004465.1:42500-47500 GCA_017312705.2 Penaeus japonicus | reverse complement strand
GCCATAGGAAAAATAATAAGGATAAACATCTACACACTGATATCCACAAACATTTACCCAATACATCTATTATGTTCCCATCCATACCACACCAACACATTCACATCCCTACACATATTACTGACTGTGGTGTCATGCTGACTGCAGCAGTGAGTGGTGATTCAGTTAGCGCAGGACGGGATGCAAGACTCATCCTTCTGACCTCCACTGTTACTGGATGGAACCAACCATCCTCTGTGTCGAGAGTTCCGCACTACACACACACACTGTTCTACCTGTGAAAGAAAGATAAATTACATACAGTGTTTTAAGTTACAAAACTGATGTGGTTTCTAGACTACAGTTCTTTGTGATAATTTAAATTATTTGCAAATACTTTTCATTACTATATGATTTTATCGTTTTACGGATGTAGAAAGTTGAAACTAAAACTCAGAAAGTTTATTCATTCAATATACTATTTTTAACATGATTTTCATACTAGCCTGGCATCAATTTTTTGTTAATACTTATGCATCCACATACTTCTAGATTTCTAATAAAGTAAAGTCAGTACCATACAATCTGTTAAAAATTCCATGGTTGATAAATCCTGCTATTAATTGTGGCAAAAACAAACAGGACACAATTCTGATTAAGTAAAATAAACTAGATAATAAATTCAAATGACGGTTAACCCATTCGCGCCGGTTGACGTCCTATCATGTGGTCGAAAAATATCCCCGAACCCAGGTGACATCCTGAGACATTGTGCATTTTCTCACCAAATTCCAGGAGGGGCAGTTGTAACGAGCTGAAATGTCAGCAATAGATCGCTAGATTGTTCTTAAATATTATCATTTTACATAATTTCTTAGACTCTGTTACTTCAGTTTAGGTGTTTGAGTGTCATAAAATGAGATATAACAAAAAAATAAATGACATCACAGAAAATATATTGATGACATCATGGTAATTTCTGCTTCTTGACCAGCTGAATAAAAAGATCAGTCAAAAAACTATTGTAAAAGTAAAAAATTACTAATGCAACACTACTTCCAATCAGTCAATTACTCATGATATCATGTTATGTCATGTCACATCACGAGGTACATGTACATACTCATATGTACATGCATGACTATTTATATTGTTCTTCTTTTCGTTTTGGTAAAAAAAAAAAAAAAAAGTATAAAACATGTTTTTTGATACCCCACTAAGAGATTGCTTCCACTTTCCAATGGTATTTTCACAAAGAAGTGAAGAATATAGGCAAAGTTCAACAAAATAAAACTAGAAGGGCATTACTGTAACATGTTTTTCGACTGAAATAACTCCTCTGAACATGGCAATATTTTTACGTGCCTTTACATGTTATCTTCCCAGCATGAGCAGGAGTAGGCGAAAATACGTCCTGTCGCGAATGGATTAACAAATCCAAATATGACCTTGTCTGAAAGTTGCACAAAACAACTTATAAATATAAGTTCTGCCTCGTGTTGCATGAAAATTATTCATTCTCAAAAAAAAAAAAATAATAATAATAATAAAATAAATAAATAAATAAATAACAATAATGAAAAGTAAAATAATAAAAAAATAAAAATAAACAAAAAAATTTAAATAAATAAATACATTTTTTTCATACATAACTTGCTCTTAGTATCAATGGTAAAATTATTGATAATACCCATTTGTTCTCCAACAAGGTTCTTTCTGGATGTGGATTTACAAATTAATGAGACACCTGTACAGTGTGCATCCACCGTATAACAACACTCAAGCAAAGTTTAACGAAATTCCTACACCTTTTCTGGTAGGGTAGAGGTTATGGACTTTCCGACCAGTCTAGTATAAAAAAAAAAAGTCCAAGCCCTATTTTGTTAAGCATATACATAGTGGAAGATTGTTGCCTTTGCTAGTGTATGAAGTGTGAAGGTCACAAAGATATCATGATAATGTGTTACTTCTGTGTTGGACGTTAGTTTGTAAACCATCTGTCACACATTCTAGTTTTAAGTAAATAGAGGTAGACCACAACCAATATGATTACCTGAAATAAATACCCATAAAACCCATTGATAGCAGATGGCATGATTTGCTGTCAAGGCAGCATCGGTCATAAACACGGATGGCACAGTGCCATACAACATAAACCCGCCACATGACTGTATACATATTTTAGTAATACCGCAGCCAATGAGTTAAAAGTTATGGGAGTATTTTGCAACCAATACAGGCTCATATCTGCAGTGTTCCTGCAAGAAATAGTGTCTTGTGGCTTATTAAAGATGTGATTGGAATTAAGTATTATTCAACATCTCACTGCAATGCACATGCAATATTCTCTATGTGACTATGCCTTGAGAAAAACTAAACCTTTACTTATGATTGTAGTGGATGTAAGGTTACTTCTATATGATTGTCAATACACAAAATTCATGTCTGGGTATTGTTTTTGCCAAAAGGTTGTTTCCTTGCCAACAAGACCAATGAATTCTGACTATATTGTCACACATAGCAACAATATTGGCCTCAATTACCAGAGAGCATAAATATTCCAGAGAACTTGTTTGTAAATATACAAATAACAATATGCTACACATATATCACCAAAATGAATCCTCATCTGTAATTCAGCACTCTGGAAAAGGCAAGTAAATTTCTACTACTATAATTACCACCAATGCTGCAGCATGGAATTCCTGTGGACATGCCCCTCTTGCATAGAATAATTTTCTTAACACAATGGAGCGGGAAATAATTAAAGCACACTGGCTGCGGTGCAGGGATTAACTTTAAAGTCACATGCGCACTTTTCATCTTCCAGACAAGAGTGGTATTAAGCAAATAGGTTACTAAAGGCATAGAAAATCAAGGAATAGGCTAACTTTGGAAGGCTTTAGCTGAATAATCAACACCATGAAAGCCAAAAGACTCTGTACCTGCCATTGGTATAGCAGGGACAGGGACTACCCAGAGTTCATACCCACCCCGACCATGGCTTGTAAAGATGTCATCTGTTATCCCTGAGCAAAATTCTAAATCCTCTAAGATTTACAGCTCCTACAGTATGGTCAAGAGCATGTGACTAATTATGGTTACATTTTTGGTGTATTTTGGAAGAATAGAAATGTAGTAGAATCGTATATTTACTGAACATATGGAAATAACTATGAACAATAACCTGGATAATAACATACCACAACTAAAAAAAATGACAAATAAATTTCTTTATAGGCCTACCCTCTTCATATAAATAATAAAGAATGTAAACATAACTTTAATCTCTTCAATAATCTTTAACCCCTTCCTTACCTGCCACTATGAGGGAATTGTCAATTCACTCTTTATTTTGTTCGAACTTCTTCAAATTATCTAAAATCATTGCAACTGCCATAAAACCTAATTCTGGACTTTATAAAGCATGTACACTACAGAGTCAGCACTCTAGAGAGAAATTATACTGCATTAAAAATATATCCAATCTGTTTGGTGGTAATGGTGTATATGTATGCTGATGGCATACAAACTAAGCATATTCCAAACTCATCAGTGTGAGACTTCTCTCTCTACTAAAAGAATAAACAACTTGTAATGCTTTGATACCCTATTTTTAGATTCCACTTGGTGTACTTAAACTATGATTAACTCTGGCTACTATAAACTGTTATTCATACCAAAATAGACTTCCCAAGCTATTACAACAATGTAAGCTATTGTCCGCCTCACAACTTCAGTACTCAACATTATCATGGGATAAAGCCCTTGCTATAAAAGCCTTTAAGTAAAGTAATTCCTTGGCCATAAATCAATACAATTCTTCCAACCCACAACTCTGAACAAAGGCAACTCTCTCATTCCAAAAGCACTAACTCATAGCTTTACAATCAAAATTATATTTCTTCTCGATGTGATTAGATCCTCGTGGAAAAGCTTGGAACTGTTGCCATTCAAGAGAACCATTTCAGTTTTTTCGCCGCAAGTTCGACTAGGCCTACGACCCCTTCTACATTTCCTCCCTCTTGTGTTTTTCTAATTAACACGAGAATATGTACCTCCTAATTTGTCATGTTACCTTTTTTGAAGCTTTACTTATCCTCTCTATCAGAAGATTGGGAAATATGAAGAAAATATAAAGGGAATACGAGAAATTTATTCAAAATTTTGTCCTTTCCAAAACCCTCTCATCCCTTCCCCCCAAAAAAGACACATCCCTCTCTGAACCCCGCCCACGCCTTCCACGGGAGGCTCTCGTCCCTCGAGCCAACCAGGGAGGCGAGTACATATATGAAAGATGAGGAGAGAATGAGGGATGGGAGACTCACACACGAGGGAGACGAGGAGCGATGAGGGATCTCCAAGGGATGAGGTGAACATAAACAAACATGGCTACTTGCCTCAATTCAGGAAGCGAGGAAGGAGGTATTCCTCTTTTTCAGCCAATGCTCTTAAAAGAGGTCGATTGCTAAAGTAAGAATATTATATATAATGATTATCGTGACTTTATTGGTCAAGTATATCATCATTAAGCGAATTACATTACTCTCTTTCTTCCGTGAACGACAGATCTCCTTCCACTTTTCGCTTCCTCGATGGTAACCGGGAGAGCTTGGTAACTAACAACACAACTGCACTACCAAGGTCTCTCTTTCTCTCCCTCTCGGTCTCTTCTCCTCTCTGTAACTATCTACTTCTCCTTCACCCTCTCCCTTTCTCCGGATCTCTCTCTCTCTCTCTCTCTCTCTCTCTCTCTCTCTCTCTCTCTCTCTCTCTCTCTCTCTCTCTCTCTCTCTCTCTCTCTCTCTCTCTCTCTCTCTCTCTCTCTCTCTCTCTCTCTCTCTCTCTCTCTCTCTCTCTCCCCGTCTCTCTCTCTCTCTCTCTCTCTCTCTCTCTCTCTCTCTCTCTCTCTCTCTCTCTCTCTCTCTCTCTCTCTCTCTCTCTCTCTCTCTCTCTCTCTCTCTCTCTCTCTCTCTCTCTCTCTCTCTCTCTCTCTCTCTCTCTCCCTCTCTCTCTCTCTC
>BOPN01004465.1:0-17500 GCA_017312705.2 Penaeus japonicus | reverse complement strand
TGGACAGTACAGCTCCTGCTGGCAAGGAAGGGCAAGTAGGAACAACCCAAAGCTCACAAAGGCCGGCCAGAAATAGGATTTTCGTAATTGGAACCAGGGTAGGAAAATCTTCAGTTATCTATGAATAATAGTAATCATCTTAATGATATTAATGGTAGAAATGACAATGAGAAAAGGAACAACAATAATGATAACAATGATCGTAATATAAATGATAATAATAATAATAAGGATGATGATAATGATATTGATGATAAAATGATAAGGACTATAATATATCTATAATGATTATGATGATGATAATGATAATAACGATATTGAATATGATGATGATGATGATAATAATAATAATAATAATGATAATGAAAAAGATAATGATAATTATAATAATAATGATAATAATAATAATAACAATAACAAGAATTATGATAATGACAATGATAATCATAATGATGATAATAGTTATGATAGTGATAAAAAATATGATAATGATAATAATGGTAATAATGATGAAAATGATAACAACAATAATAATAATGATAATAATAACAATAGTAATATTAATAATAATTATGATAGTCATATTAATGATAAAAATAACAATAACAAAAGTAATATTCATAGCAATAACAATAATAATGATAACACTGATGATAATAATGATAGTAATAATGATATCACTGATAATGATAATAATGATGATAAAGGTAATAATGGTGATAAAGTGATGATGATGATGATCAGTATTATCATCATTATAACATTGATAATAACAATAACGTTAATAACTGTACTGCTAGTTGTAATGATGATAATGTTATTACTAATAGTAATAATAACAACTCACCGATAGTAATAATGATAACAACAATAATGATGAAGATAATGATAAAGATAATGATAATACTAAAAACAATAATGATAGTAATAGTGATAATAACAACAATGATAATGATAATAAAAATAGTAATCGTAATGATAATGATAATGATGATAATAATGATAACAATGATAATGATAATAATAACAATACTGATGACAACAATAAAAGCAGTATAGATGATAATCATGATATAAAGTGTAATAATGATAATTGTAATGTAATAATGATGATATTAACAAAAATGATGATGGTAACAATGGTAATGATAATGAGGATAATAATAATGATAACAATGATGGCAACAATGGTGATGATGATGATGAAATAATAATGTCATTTATGATGACATTGATGATAATAACAATAATTGTAATAATGATGGGAATGATGATGATGATAACGAAAATAATAATAATTACATTGATGACAATAATGATGATAATGATAATAACAACAATGATTATAAGAACAGTAATAATAATGATAATAACGATGATAATCATATAATGATAATAATAATAATAATAATAATAATAATAATAATAATAATAACAATAATGATAATAATAAGGATGATAATAATAACTATGATAATAATAATGATGATAATGATAATAATAATAATAATGATAATAATAATAATGATGATAATGATATTAATAATAATAATGATAATGATAATAATAATAATGATGATAATGATAACAAATCTACTTTATGTACAGTAACAATAACA
The DNA here is from genome assembly GCA_017312705.2 of Penaeus japonicus. Taxonomy (NCBI): domain Eukaryota; kingdom Metazoa; phylum Arthropoda; class Malacostraca; order Decapoda; family Penaeidae; genus Penaeus; species Penaeus japonicus. The sequence goes on along the minus strand of BOPN01004465.1, from coordinate 15,881 downwards.
ATAAGAGCAATGGCAGTAATGATAATTGTCAAAGGTGAAAATAAGGATGGTAATAATAACAATTATAATAATGGGGATATCAAACAAAATAGTAACGATGATAATATTAACAAAAGTAATCATAATGATGCTAAGATATGATAAGGATAATAGTGACAACAGTAATGATGGCAGCAATAGAGGAATATCTAATGTAATGAAATTCCTTTTTGGGGTGGAAGCTAGTCTTTCGAAAATTGGTGTCCTCTGGCAGCCAATCATGTTCCGCCACCATGTCGGCTGCAGGTGTTAGAACTTATATACGGCTTATGAAACAGTTATACAAGCCATTGCATAGTCTCGTATGAAAGAATCTAATCTTTACATTTTCAAGTATTTCATATCTCCGTTATAATTTGATAGTTACCAGGCCTCAAAATTTGACATTATCTTAAAAGAGAATAAATGAAAGACAGAGCATAACCCGGTCTTAAGGTAAAGATTAGTTGTCAGCGAGAGAGACGCTCTATCTCCGGCGCCGAAATGTTGAGGTACGGTGTCCTGTTGTGAATTTTCTTGTTGCCTTCGTTTACGTTTTAGGAAGTTGATAAATTTGGAAGAGATACCTAACGGAGAGTTATGGATGAAATTAGTAATTTAGGTAGTTTCGTGCTTCAAGTAAATTCAGTATTCCATTTGCAAGTTAAACCAAAAAAGCGATGGGTTAGACACCGGTACGGGGATGGGCACTTCGGATACCTTGAATAAGTACGAGGTAAACGCGGATTGATAATTATTAATTACGTTAAAATCACACAAATATGCAAGGTTCTCTGATAACTTTTCCGGAATAGCTGTGTTACAAATACCTTGAAAGGGATGTGATTCCTCTCAACCTCCACCCATATGTATCGACTTGCTTGTGGCTTCCCCAAATGCCCCATAATTTGGACCCCGATAGTATAGGAGCTATGGAGTATATCGGGGAACAGGATGAATTATGGATTGGCGCATATTTTGTCGACAGAACTTGACCCGATGACTAAGCTAACCTTAGCTTCTCCCCCCTGGACCTCCTCTTTTTCAGAGCACTTGTGCTACTTGCCTTGATCATAAGTCCTGCCCCAAATTCATATTTTACCCCATAAATTCCCTGATATACTTCATACCCCCCTTACTATGGGGTCCAAATTGTCGAGTATAAGGGGAGAATCAGATAAAGTTGACTTTATATGGTGATTAACCGGGTAAATTTTGGATAAAGACGCAACCAAACCTCTAGGCAATCTAATACCTATTTTTTCTGCAGTTTTCGTTCTGTTTTGTACAGCTTCGCTACTCATTTCCATCGGAAACCTTTCGTCGTTGATGCTACACCCCCCCCTCCCTCCCTCCCCACACGCGCGCCAATCAAGCCGATACGGAACTAACGAATTCTGGCGCGAATTTAAAGGGCTTTTATGCGTAATCAAAACCCAACCCATAAACCTAACCTAACCTAACCTCTAGTTTTTTTTTGGGTTTGCCCGGTAACTTTTCAAAACGAACGTCCACCGACTCACGGAACTGACCCCGATTTTTTGTCTGTCCTAGTGGGCTGGGGCTTCTGCCCCTGACCCCTATTTATCCACTGCGTGGCAGGTTCACTTTCAATGACCGATTTTAGCCTGCCCTAGCCAAGGGCACTTCATAGCATCTGACTTTTATCTTCGAATGTTACCACTTCTTACCTTAATTGGAGGCGTGTGAGGGCCGGGTTGTAATTCACAGTTTTTGCACTCCATTTTATTGGCAGAGCACCGGTCACATAATTATTTCAGTATTATACTATGAGTAATGAGTGAGTGATAAAATCCGTTATAATTACTATAATTGCCATAATATTGAGAAAAATGGCTTTCACCTAACATAAAACTTAGATGGCACTAGCAGGAGAGAGATTCTTGAATGGTACCCAACTCAGTAATATGAACCTTACAGCTGATTCAAATTCCTAAACCAAAAAACTATAAAGAAATGCCTAAAGAAATACAAGATATAATAATATAAGTAAGAAATAAAAAGAGTAAACAATATTACAGTGGATTTCATCACATATACTAAAACACATACAAAGATTTTCTTACAATAAATAAAATTAGCAGATATCAGATAACAAATCAGAAGCACAAAAGAAGAGGATCCGGTGTGAATAGATAAGCACTGTCGAAAACCCTTAAAAAATAAAGAAGAAATAAGCTGTTAATGTCTTTATGTTTCACCTGGTTTGCACTTATTTTAAAAATAGCTATCTATTGGGAAAAAAAAAAAAAAAATCAGGGTGTGTCGATGTTCTATATGACAGCCAGTGAGAGCTATCCCTAGATCGACCAGCCAATCATAGTGCTTTTATGTTCCCTACTGTTAGTGAATCTGCGAGTTTCCAGTCAGTTGCTCTATTGTGAAGACCTGTGGTTCTGGTATGGTATATTACATTAACAACAAAGGATAAAATAAACAATGTAAAGTAAATTTTCCGAACAACACCGCGTTACGAAATACCACAAAAGTGGTATCGATGGATTCCTCTCAACCTCTACTATTCATATATAGTGAAATTAATGAGCGCTTGCACCCCTGAAGCCAACAATCTGGGTCCCGATAGTAGGGGAGGGCATGAAGTATATCAGGGAAATTGCGGGGTAAAATATGAATTCCAGCCTTATTTCATATGCAAAATCTTAACCAATTACCTACCTAACTTTACTTAGGTTTGAAGTTTGCCCTAGCCAAGGAGGGGCTTTGCCCCCCCCCCCCCTGGACCCCCCCCCTTTTTAAGGCACTTCGTGCTACCTCGTGCTACCTCGTGCTACTTCGGTATCAAGAAAACCTTAACCCTTAACTACCTACCTCACTTTTCCTAGTTTTGAAGTCAGCCTTTGCGAAGAGGGAGCTACGCCCCCCTGTGGATCTCCCCTATTCAGGGCACTTCGTGATACTTATGATGCGTAATTAGTCCTGTAGATGAAAATGCCGCGACCCTCACACTGCGCCATGATGACAGCAACTAAGTCTTCGTCTTATATATTCCTCAGGACAGGAAACTAGGACCGATGATGACGCGACCACTCAATAGAGGGCACTCTATAATTATACTGTAAACAATGGGGAATATTGTGCCATCTGTTGAGAAAACATAACAGCACATGCAGGTAATTCCTTGGGGGGTTTCCAGTCCACAGCTTGCTACTATCCGTAAATATGTAAACACAGCCATGTTTAAATTTCAGGGCGAGGATGGTAGATTCGGGATATCTTGCTCAAGGTATGTTGCACGAAGTGCCCTAAAAAGGGGGGGTCCAGGGGGGGCAAAGCCACCCCTTGGCTAGGGATTTATTCAAAACTAGGCAAAGTTTGGTAGGTCATTGGGTTAAGATTTTGCACACGAAATATGCCCCGAAGTAAGACGAGGTAGCACGAAGTGCCTTAAAAAAAGAGACCCAGATTGTGGGCTCCAGAGGTGCAAGCGCTCATTAATATCACTATATATGAATAGTAGAAGTTGAGAGGAATCCATCGATACCACTTTTGTGGTATTTCATAACGCGGCGTTGTTCGGAAAATTTACCCAATGTAATGCAAAAGGTTTAGTGCTAAGTAAGGAAACAGTCCAATGTCTGCATATACACAGCAAAATAAAAACTCTCAAGGTAAGTAGCATAAAGTGCTATGAAAAAGGGTGGATCCATGGGGTGAGTCCATTCCCTTGGCTGGGGCTAAATACAAAACTATAAAATTTGGTTGGTTGCTAGGTTAGGATTTTGCATACTAATATGCCTCAAAGGCAGCACCGCATAATCCCAGCAAAAAATGCTTCAAGACATGGCACAGGCACATAGACAATTGCACACACAGTACACTATGCAGGTTAGAAAATTGTGGAGAAAGCACATCTTTTATATCTTTATTTTATAGTAGATAGATGCATATTTGTGTCATTTCTCAATGTAATTTATTCATGTATTACCCCGTAATTTCCCTGATCTGCGCCATGACCTTCCCTCCTATTGGGGTCCAGGTTATGAGGTGCAGGGGAAGGGGGAGGACTCAGGATTGTGTCCACTAAACATGAGTAGTAGAGGGTAAGAGAATTTCGTCGATACCACTTTCCTGGTATCTAATGATGCAGCCCTATTCGAAAAATGTACCACAACAAATTACTAGAAACGAAATATTGAACAGGTATCACTGTTTTCTAAAACAAGGCTTAAATAATACAACAGAGCCATGTCATTATTATAAGGTTATAAGGTAACACTGGATATCTTGCACGTACGTAATTACATTCAACCTGCATATAACTGTTAAATGTAAGAGAAATATTGTTCTCTCTTAGTCCTACCTTCCGTCTCTGATGTAAACATAGTGAGTCGCAGTCAACTCCTCACTGTTGCCAATTTTAACACAATTGTGTCAAAAGAGCCTTCTGAATTATTTTAAACCTGAATCTTTTTTTTCTTGTTTTCTTTTTCTTCTCTTTTTTTTTTTTTTTTTTTTTGGGGGGGGACATAATACTATTTCATGCATAAAGCATGCTTTCCTCGTCAATTTTATTTTATTCTATCCCATATATAGTATAGGAAATTGGTAAGTGTTATGGTTAGTGTATATATATTCGATATTTTGTTCAGATAAAGCAATAACAATAATTATCACAGAACATTAATATTTAATTTCGAACGTGCGTCTATGGCAAATTTCACTATTGCTTCTGTATTATAGGGGATGTTCATCAAAGTGACATTTGTTAATATCTCTGTTTGATTTGCATGAGAGAGAGAGAGAGAGAGAGAGAGAGAGAGAGAGAGAGAGAGAGAGAGAGAGAGAGAGAGAGAGAGAGAGAGAGAGAGAGAGAGAGAGAGAGAGAGAGAGAGAGAGAGAGAACTTAAAGAATAATTTACATACCCTGGAAAAAGAAAGATGCCAAAACATTTACTCATGCTGGCTGAACTTCAATAGACTTAGGAGAGCGTCAAACATATTTGAGGGGACGCACTGTAGTGTTTACTTTATTTGGTAACTGAAATCATAATCATAATAATAAGTAAATAACACACATATAACTATTCATATAAAATCATTTTTCATTAAACTCTTAATCTTATAAGTGTAGTGACCGGGGGCTGGATTCACTAACATAAGATGGTAAGGCATTTGCCAGCTGTGAACTACCAGAGCGTTTACCAGTCATGGTAAAGTGGGATTCATCAAGCGATGATAAGTCGCCTGGTAAAGGTAAATAGACTTTATCACCGTAATTTGATGGTAACTCTGGTAAATCGATTCCGCCAATCAGCGAGCGCCTTACATAATTTTTTTTAGGCTCCTTTGACCAATCCCGTAACATGTAAACAAAACCTGATCCAACAGCGAGACTTTTTTGTTTCAAGAAATGATAAAGTCCTTATCTGCAGCGTCAAAGTCTTGAAATATTTCAGCTTCATGGGCACTGTCGGGCGTACGACAGCGAAAGTGTCGTACCGCTCGAACAAAACCAGCCGTCACGCTCACAGAGCGACCCGTGCCTCTGTGGCGCGCCTTTGAAAAATATTTTTTTTACAGTTATTTGCTTCTTCTTCTGATGAAAAACACTTTTAAGTTCATAAAATACATTTCTTGTTTGCTTTAGTAATTCATATCGGAATGTGAATCTGAATATGTTAACATCATGCTACTTTAAGCATGAAAAAAAGTTTATTTCTTCAAAAAACTAGTTGTGCAGATTAGCAGTCAGTAAATAAATCTTATTTGCGCAAATATAGAATTCATTCCATGACACATCAATCAAATCAAAATTTATTCTAGACTTATTCACCTAGGTATGCTATACTTTTCATGATAATTTCATTGCAACAAAAGTTATCCTCGCATATTGTGCTTGTATTATTGAAGTCTTGTTTAAAATGGATATCGCACAACACACAAAATTATTATTATTTGCAAACATTATAGGTTATCACAGTAAATAATACTAAACTCAGGTATTTTATTGTTTTACATGAGTTACCGACTTGATTTACTTCAGTTTTCTCTGAAGAGAGCCTTTGCTGCCCATCAAATCTAAACAAATTCGAACGCCTTACTCTGATTGTGACTATATACTTCAATAGCCTTTGATTACCAGTCTGCCCTGAGAATGAACATAGAAATACACCCAATAGACTTTTTGTTGTTGTTTAAATGTTTTTCATGTCAAACACTTAGTAAATTCAGTTTCTTACGAGTTAAAAAGTAAATGTAATCCAAGCCAAAGGATTCAAACAATTATTTACCACCCATTTATCGAAGCTACATATGGTGGTATTTGTTTTATATTTTCACGCATGAACCTGAGTCTCGAAATATGCAGTATATTATACATTATAATCTTACTTCAATGTTACATAAATTTTGTTGTAAACCATCATTGAGATACTCTTTAAACGGTTCAATGAGACGACATAAAATAAAAATCAGGAAATGTTTGGCATTTTCGCCATTCGGAGATGGTTCGCGCATGCGTGTTGGCGCCCCTACTGGATAGGTTGGTACCCGTGGGCGGGTCGAGCTCTTTGGCAATAGAACTTGAAATACGGCAGCAAATTATTGCGAGTTTTTGGCAATTATTGCAGATAATGACGCTGCAGATAAGGAAGATTTCTTCTGTGTTAAATTATTTCTATATAAATTAATTTCCTAGAAAGCATATTCTATTGCATGATCTTATGGATCATATATAACGTAATGGTTTTCAAAAACAATACTTTTTTTTTTTTTATAGATTGCAGTCGAAAGAAAAGAAACAATGGCTCGTTTTCCAAAAAGAAATGCCAATCAAACCCTAAGATTATGAATAATTGTATCTAAATTAATGCAAACAAAAATAATTTATATATTTATATGTTTACTGTTTTTCAGCTGAGTGTTATTAAAACAAAATGTTTGAATTTGTCAAATTATTAATTCCATGTATTATTTTCAGTTATTGTAGGCCTATGACGAAGCTGCATGAACATTATTCTCGCTTATTTCCTGTGAATTTTATTGATTTTAGTCATATTCATATGAAAATGAACAGTTGCCATTACTCTGATCATAATAAGTGTACATGCAAACTAAAATGTCGCCTTAAATGTTGTTTTTTTGCTGAGATAAAGCGAGATGAGAGAGTCATCGCTGTAGTTGCCAGTGGACATACCAGTGCTCCAACCACTGGTAAATTTAGCATTGTATTCTATCATGGTAAGTTGTTCATGAATACCGATGCGGTCTTTTTACCATCATAATTGTAGTTACCAGCGTATTTATTATGGTAAGTGTGTTAGTGAATCCAGTCCTTGGGGTTGGATTCACTAACATACGATGGTAAGGCATTTGCCAGCTGTCAACTACCAGAGCGTTTACCAGTCATGGCAAAGTGGGATTCATCAAGCGATGATAAGTCGCCTGGTAAGGGTAAAGAGACTTTATCACCGTAATTTGATGGTAACTCTGGTAAATCGATTCCGCCAATCAGCGAGCGCCTTACATAATTTTTTAGGCTCCTTTGACCAATCCCGTAACATGTAAACAAAACCTGATCCAACAGCGAGACTTTTTTGTTTCAAGAAATGATAAAGATTTCTTCTGTGTTAAATTATTTCTATAAATTTACTCTAGAAAGCATATTCTATTGCATGATCTTATGGATCATATATAACGTAATGGTTTTCAAAAAACATACTTTTTTTTTTTCCTTTTTTTTTTTTTTAGATTGCAGTCGAAAGAAAAGAAACAATGGCTCCACGCAATGGTGGTGTTATTTGTATCAACGTTTTCCAAAAAGAAATGCCAATCAAACCCTAAGATTATGAATAATTGTATCTAAATTAATGCAAACACAAAAATAATTTATATATTTATATGTTTACTGTTTTTCAGCTGAATGTTGTTAAAACAATATGTTTGAATTTGTCAAATTATTAATTCCATGTATTATTTTCAGTTATTGTAGACCTATGACGAAGCTGCATGAACATTATTCTCGCTTATTTCCTGTGAATTTTATTGATTTTTGTCATATTCATATGAGAATGAACAGTTGCCATCACTCTGATCATAATAAGTGTACATGCAAACTAAAGTGTCGCCTTAAATGTTGATTTTTTGCTGAGATAAAGCGAGATGAGAGAGTCATCGCTGTAGTTGCCAGTGGACATACCAGTGCTCCAACCACTGGTAAATTTAGCATTGTATTCTATCATGGTAAGTTGTTCATGAATACCGATGCGGTCTTTTTACCATCATAATTGTAGTTACCAGCGTATTTATCATGGTAAGTGCGTTAGTGAATCCGGCCCCAGGATGTTATAGAGATGATTAGTGACCGAAATCCGTGTAAAGAATTGAAATTGATGTGTTTTTACATTATGTGTGACCGAGGATATTGTCAATATATGTTAGTAACACTATGAATCATTTCCTTCATGTGCGATTCTCCTGCATAATGTAATCAGGAGCATCCATATGATTAATATTTAAGTATCACTCAGTTTGAATAACCTCATGTAAATTGTACAAAAGTTATTATCGAGTAAAATAAGGATTACTATAAAAAAAAAAAAAAAACGAGAATTATAATCTACTGGAAAAAAACGAGTACCAGTAAACGGTATGTTTGAAAGCCGAGAGGTAACTAATTAATTTGATATCACGAATTACTTGGCATTGGATAATATATTTTTGGGGTATTGATAACGTTACAAAAATTAGAGAATAGAATCAACGTTCTGTGTGAAACGGTGACGCGTCATGAATGACGTCCCACAAAGGGACCTCTATGGTCAAGTGAGGGGCGACCGCACAAAGACCTGTTCGCCCGGAGCAAGGTGACACTAGGCGAGATGAGGGGAACACGAGCTGTAGGTTCTATCTATCCTACCATCGAGGTGAGAGTAGTGCATTTCAACAAAGTTAATAATTCAGTTAATATCTAGAGAGAGATGATAATAATATTTGACAAAAAGAATAAATCAAATAACAAATAGGCTTATACTCGTAAATCTTGCCTTAAATGTCATCTGCCTCGCCTTTTGCCTCAGGCGCCATTTTCATCGCCATAAGGGTGACGTCCCCTCATGACACATTTACCAAATTAAACCCGCTATAAGTAAGTGCACTCATTTCTGTCATGCGTTAATGAGAAACCGCAAACTATTATATTGAAACATTGATAAGATAGTACTTAAATTACGTATTACAAGGTTACTGACAATAATTATAAGTAATATATGTATTGTAAAAGTTTTATATTAACAGTAAAACTTATATTTAACTTTGTATGTAAAACTTTTGTAATCTTATAGAGTGATAACTTATTATCAATTTTTGAACCTGTGACTATGGTAGATTTAATGAAAAACTTTCGATGTTATGTCTCAAAAATGGTAATGAGATTGTTGATTAATCTCTGTTATACGTTCCTTATTCTCAGGAGCGGGTTTGAAGGCTGAGTTCAAAAGCCGAGTTTAAGGCCGGAACTTCAGACCGGATGCTCAAGACTAACACGTCATAATCATTCAGAGTGTCAGAGTGACTACTATGAGAGACATATATAAGAAGTTATTTTTTGTGTTGAGTTATTATGTGATTTGATATACAGTATAAGGTATGATTAGCCTAGTTTCATTATAATTCCTCTTCACAGTAATTAAAACTGCAGGTGTAAACGGATTGCCTAACACGTCACGTTACCAAGTTATTTTTCTGTTAAAGGAGATTATCCTGATTGAAATTACCAAACTAATAAATGCCCAAACTCTGGTTGTTTTTTTCTCCCTTTTATATATCCCTTTTTGGTTAAGTTAAGTGAGAGGGATATTAATTTACCCTAGATTTCGTTGATAATAAAGCAATACTTAAGAAAAGAACCGATACATTAGTAATATCGTCACTCTTACGTTCCTGTATCACTTATCAACTGATGATTTCCAAATTCTATATGATGTAGAGAGGAAACCTTTTTTGTTCGAAGCTCCAGGAACTGATGTTGCTGAGCAAACTGTTGCTACATCATATGCATCGTCTGTTTCATATTCTGAATAACTTGTTCAGCAGGTCCTTACTTTCCTGTGGAGTAGGGATTGGTGCTGGCTGTGAAACTGCTGACGCTGATAATGAGTCAGGCACTGAATCAAGTATTGAGGACTGGTTCTGCTATGGGTGCTTAAATTCGATGGTAATGTTAAATCAGGTACTAAGGCTGGCATGGCAACAGGTACTGGCAATACTACTGGAGCTAGCACTGAAGCTGGTGCTGAAACTGGCCTTTTGCTTTGGAGCACTATGTCTAGCCGTATCATTTTTTTTTCCAGATTGGGGGAATTCTGGGATGGGCTTCCGCGAGGGGAGAGCTGAATGTTGTTTTAGTAATTTATTTATTCTGTATTCTGAATAATATTCACAAATTAAGGAATTTTCATTCTGTTAAAGTCTACAACTAACACACTTTTTTCGGCGCACTCCTTTCTTGGGTGAGTAGTGTCAATAAGGGAAATGAGGCTGCGTGCGAGGACATGAGCGTACCCCGGAAGCATCATTTTGGACCCTTCCAGCCTCTGCCTGAGAGTCAGTGTAATCAAAATCAGAGCAACAGAGGCATAGTCCCTGATGAGAGGGAGTGCATGTGCGTGGTTCCTCTGTGTTTGGCAGACAATGACAGAGTTGTGTTTTGGTTCAATCAATAAGGTACTGGACCTCTCTGCGGACTTCCCAGCAGAATCTTCAGTTTGCCCATACTCAAGTATTGAAAGACCTGCACCCTCTCCAGGTCCAGTCCCTGGATGTGCAACTGGGAATTTTGGACATCCAATCTCAGTGCCTCGGCATTTGACTTGGCTGTTGAAATCTATAGTCCTATCATGCACCACTCCTTAGACAAGAGATTTAGACAGCACTGATCCCTTCTCTCTCTCTATCTCTCTCTCTCTCTCTCTCTCTCTCTCTCTCTCTCTCTCTCTATATATATATATATATATATATATATATCTACATCATATGCATCGTCTGTTTCATATTCTGAATAACTTGTTCAGCAGGTCCTTACTTTCCTGTGGAGTAGGGATTGGTGCTGGCTGTGAAACTGCTGACGCTGATAATGAGTCAGGCACTGAATCAAGTATTGAGGACTGGTTCTGCTATGGGTGCTTAAATTCGATGGTAATGTTAAATCAGGTACTAAGGCTGGCATGGCAACAGGTACTGGCAATACTACTGGAGCTAGCACTGAAGCTGGTGCTGAAACTGGCCTTTTGCTTTGGAGCACTATGTCTAGCCGTATCATTTTTTTTTCCAGATTGGGGGAATTCTGGGATGGGCTTCCGCGAGGGGAGAGCTGAATGTTGTTTTAGTAATTTATTTATTCTGTATTCTGGAATATTCACAAATTAAGGAATTTTCATTCTGTTAAAGTCTACAACTAACACACTTTTTTCGGCGCACTCCTTTCTTGGGTGAGTAGTGTCAATAAGGGAAATGAGGCTGCGTGCGAGGACAGAGCGTACCCCGAAGCATCATTTTGGACCCTTCCAGCTTTCTGCCTGAGAGTCAGTGTAATCAAAATCAGAGCAACAGAGGCATAGTCCCTGGTGAGAGGGAGTGCATGTGCGTGGTTCCTCTGTGTTTGGCAGACAATGACAGAGTTGTGTTTTGGTTCAATCAATAAGGTACTGGACCTCTCTGCGGACTTCCCAGCAGAATCTTCAGTTTGCCCATACTCAAGTATTGAAAGACCTGCACCCTCTCCAGGTCCAGTCCCTGGATGTGCAACTGGGAATTTTGGACATCCAATCTCAGTGCCTCGGCATTTGACTTGGCTGTTGAAATCTATAGTCCTATCATGCACCACTCCTTAGACAAGAGATTTAGACAGCACTGATCCCTTCTCTCTCTCTATCTCTCTCTCTCTCTCTCTCTCTCTCTCTCTCTCTCTCTCTCTCTCTATATATATATATATATATATATATATATATATATATATATATATATATGTATATATATATGTATGTATATATATGTCCCGTGTTATCCATGCACTCATCTAACTTCTACCACTCTTTCCCAGATATTCAGACTATGACTTAACCGCTTTATTTCACAACAATTTGTTTTCGGATCTCCCTTGTTCATGAAGACGGGCACCTGAATACTCCTGCTCCACTCTTTAGGGATTCTCTTCCCCTCCAAGATTCTGTTAAACATCCTCAAAGCATCTCCACACCTCCACTGGATTATCATCTGGACCCACTGCCTTTCCATGTTTCATCCTCTTCATAGCCATCCTTACTTCGGCTTCACTTGCTTCACACACCTCTCCATACACCCTTGGAGCTTCGTACGTTATGCAGTCTCCATATTCATCAGCTCTCTAAAATATTCTTCCCACCTTCATAGCACACTCGCCTCCTCAGGTGGCACATTGCCACTTGCATCTCTTATGACACGTATCTACTGTATATTCTTCGCTGTTTGATCACTCTACCTGGTCATTCGGTATAATTTTTTCCCCTTCTTTTGTATCTAGTTCGTAATATACTCAGCCTTTGCCTTTGCCATTTCCTTTTTTAATTTTTAGCATCCTATCTCTAAATCCATGTCTACTCTCTATTATCTCTGTCTATACCACTTTTTCTTTGACAACCTTTTCCTCTTAATGCATTCTTGCACCTCTTCATTCCACCATCAAGATCCCATCTTTCGTCTTACCAGATGAGATCCCTAGCACCCTCCTTTCAACCTTCCTGATAATTCTTGCCGTTATTTCCCAGTCATGGTAATTCCTCACTGTCTCTCAGTTCTTGTACTATTTTTTTTTTTTTACATTACTTCATATCTAAAGTTTACTTTGCATTCTTCAGTTTCCACCATTAAATCTTTCGTTCTGTGCTCACTTTCTTCTTCTTTTCCAGACAGAGTCATTCTAAAACTACCATTCGATGTAGACTTGACACACAGTCCCCAACCTCTTTCAGATTACACCACTTATACATGAAATGATCTACATGCTCGTTGAAGTCTGCCCCAATCAACATCCATCCATCCACCCATCTCTTCTATCTCACAGCCCACTTGTGGAGCATACGCACTTATAACATTCATTCATTACTTTGTCGAACACCATCTGCTTTTATATACACATATATATACATACATATATATATATATATATATATATATATATATATATATATATATATATATATATATATAAACACAGAGCTGACCAAGACGATAAACAAGAAGAAAGAGGATGTACGCAAATTTAACATACGAAAAATAAACGAAGCTCTGCTTGCCGGCACCAGCCTTAAGGCAACAAAGAGGAGGCTCGGAATAGGGAAAAACCAAATGTATGCAGTAAAGAAACCCAACGGATAGGTGACCTACAATAAAAATGAAATTATCAAAGTAATAGAAGACTTCTATCGCGACTTAAACCACTCAAACGATCAACCACTTACGGAGACAAACACAACAATTAGAGACGTTCCAAACATCACGGTAGATGAAGTAAATAGGGCACTAAAAAGTATGAAAAGAGGAAAAACACCAGGAGAAGACGGCATTAGTGTAGATCTTATTCAAGATTCAGGAGAGATCGCGGCAGTAAAACTGGCCAGTCTTTATACAGATGTCTAAGCGTCGGTAAAATTCCGAAGGCCTGGAAAAACGCAATAATATTTTTAATACACAAAAAGGGAGACACAAAAGACTTAAAGAATTACCGACCTATAAGCCTCCTTTCAGTAATTGTTCACAAAAATCATCACAGCCCGTATCACCGATACATTAGATTCAAAACAACCCAGGGAACAGACAGGGTTCCGCAGCAGATTCTCAACTACAGACCATATTCACACACTAGCTCAAATAAGGGAGAAAACAAACGAATATAGGAAGCCCCTGTGTATGGCATTCGTTGATTATGAAAAGGTATTCGATTCGGTACAGATATATGCAGTACTAGATGCAATTCGTAAACAAGGAGTAGAGGAAATATACTGCAGATTATTAGAGGATATATATAGAGATGGTACAGCGACCATCAAAATCCACGCAGAAACCAATAAAATACCAATAAAAAATGGTGTTAGGCAGGGCGACACCATCTCACCGAAGCTGTTTACAGCTTGCTTGGAGGAAGTATTCAAGAAGTTAGATTGGAAGGAGAGAGGGATTAAAATAGGGAATGAGCACTTAAGCAGTCTAAGGTTTGCAGATGATATTGTTCTTTTCGGCGAGTCAGCAGATGAATTACAACAATTAATACGCGATTTAAATAGGGAAAGTCTGAAGATTGGCCTTAAAATGAACATGAATAAGACTAAAGTCATGTTCAACAGTCGAACCCCAGTTAAGCAAATACAAATACAGGGCGAGACACAATTATGATGGTAAAAAGACCGCATCGGTATTCATGAGGCCTACAATAACTGAAAATAATACATGGAATTAATAATTTAACAAATTCAAACATTTTGTTTTAATAACATTCAGCTGAAAAACAGTAAACATATAAATATATAAATTATTTTTGTGTTTGCATTAATTTAGATACAATTATTCATAATCTTAGGGTTTGATTGGCATTTCTTTTTGGAAAACGTTGATACAAATAACACCACCATTGCGTGGAGCCATTGTTTCTTTTCTTTCGACTGCAATCTAAAAAAAAAAAAAAAAAAAAAAAAAGTATGTTTTTGAAAACCATTACGTTATATATGATCCATAAGATCATGCAATAGAATATGCTTTCTAGGAAATTAATTTATATAGAAATAATTTAACACAGAAGAAATCTTTATCATTTCTTGAAACAAAAAAGTCTCGCTGTTGGATCAGGTTTTGTTTACATGTTACGGGATTGGTCAAAGGAGCCTAAAAAATTATGTAAGGCGCTCGCTGATTGGCGGAATCGATTTACCAGAGTTACCATCAAATTACGGTGATAAAGTCTCTTTACCCTTACCAGGCGACTTATCATCGCTTGATGAATCTCACTTTGCCATGACTGGTAAACGCTCTGGTAGTTGACAGCTGGCAAATGCCTTACCATCGTATGTTAGTGAATCCAGCCCCAGGCTAGGTTGGAGTGCCTTCGGTACACATTGTAATATATTACGAGGTCGTCTGCCACTATGTCTAAAGAGAAAGATTTTTGACCAATGTGTCCTCCCCGTCATGACATATGGATCAATGACATGGACTACAACCAAGGCACTAGAGAGGAAATTAGTAAGCGCCCAAAGAGGAATGGAAAGGAAAATTCGTTTAAGTATCCTTCAAGGAAAAATAATGTTCTCTTTAACTGATGTATACAAGAGATTTTTTTTTATCTGATAATCCTTAATAAAGAGAAGTAGCATTACACACACGATAAAATACGGTATAATTATTTTTCCAACTCTAGCCATCCCTTTTCCTCCTCAATTGGAATCCTTTCTCGAAATCCGATATATCTTTTAATTACACCTCGATTCCAAAGAGACGGAATTCATCCTACTCAGAGCGATCAATCTGCTAAAAACAGTAGAATACTGAGAAGCGAAAGAATTCCTCAAAAGAGTTGTGAAATTATATCGATTTTTCTGTATGAACCTGTTTTACTAGCGATCCTCAGTAGGCTGCATTTAAAGAACTTTTCGACTTCATTCTTTGTCACACTCGTGTATGAGATCTTGATGAGCTCACACTGTCCCCTAAAAAACACAGAAACAATAAATAATAAATCTGGTGCCGCTGGAACTACCCTGTCTCAGGGCTTCTAGTCTCGCTAGATATTATTGTTTCTCTGTTAAGTAAAGTAAGAGAATAAAGTAAAGTACTGTGTTTACAGTGTTTCTGCTTTG
>BOPN01004464.1:90000-100000 GCA_017312705.2 Penaeus japonicus | reverse complement strand
CTGACTTATTATTTGAGGATATTTAAGAAAGGGTTCTTAAGGAAAGATTTATTTCTTCAGTATACAATATTCTCTCTCTTTTAAACACATTTAACTAAAGGCTTCCCATATCTATGAAGTTAATCTTTATATATATATATATATATATATATATATATATATATATATATATATATATATATATATATATATATATATATACATGTGTATGTGTGTGTACGATTTACACCATATTTTCATAACATTCCTAAGAATTATAAATTTTCCTTCTTGGGATAAAATGTTTCTGCCCTTTTCTGCAGCTGAATCACACAAAGTCACCAAATCGGGTGTCTTTACTCTGCAAAGGGATTCAAGCCTATGTGCGTTTTCAGTCTTGAAATTATATATATATATATATATATATATACATATATATATATATATATATATATATATATATATATATATATATATATATATATATATATATAATATATATATATATATATATATATATATATATATATATATATATATATATATATATATATATATATATATATATTTACACACACACACACACACACACACACACACACATATATATACATACACACACACAAATATCACTCTTAGGCAAAGATATGGAGGAGGCGGATCTTACAGAATCCCAGGACACCTGTGATTTTCCAATTTCCTTTCCTCACCGCCACTTCGAAGATGTTCAGCGAAACAAGAAAAAAAGTCCTTATTTTTTAAACACTCCCGGGTAGAGGCTCCACTGCAAAAGGAACCAAGTCAATATCTATCTTCCTTCTTGAGATGCTCCCTAACAGACAGACACACAGACACACGCAACGCACTGTTGTAGTTGTTATATATATATATATATATATATATATATATATATATATATATATATATATATATATATATGTATATTACAGCAAGCTATTATTACGAACACAAATAAGGATGTAAAATCAAGATGATGATCTGAATAATTGATACGAATATGCAGAATCTTGGGATGTGCTCATAGATATGGATGCTGAGATGTATGCAGCTTAATAAGCTTAATACATGTTCAGACACACAAAAAAACAACATTTTCTTAGTAAAAAAAAACAACAAGAAAACAAAAAACAAACAAACAGATAAACTGCATGCGTTCCATTTCAAAGTTACCTTAGAAAAAAAAAGAAAAAAAAAAAAAGAAAACGAGTAAAAAGGAATATTTTCACAATGCAAAACAAGATATGTAATTAGATTAACTTTTCGACTTCTACATCTTACACAATGGAAATACATATTCTTATTCATAATACTGCTATATTTTTGACACTGAATTTCATTTAATCGTCATTGATATTAATTCTACTTGACTTCATCATAATATTTGCTCTTGCAACATCGTCATGATGATGCAATATAATATAAGACAAATATCTAAGAAAAAATAATCTAGCAAATCTTGGAAAACAAACAAACTTGGTAGACATAAAATAGATAAAAATATATAACCATGAAGACATCTATAATCACGGGATAACTTAATTATCTGTAAGAGAGACAAAGTCGAAATAACTTGAAAACATAAGATTTAAATTAAGATGAATAGCGATTTCTTTCTTTCTCTCTCTCTCTCTCTCTCTCTCTTTCTCTCTCTTTCTATCATCGAAGAATGTCTGCAAACTGTTTGTATTTCGTCTCCATTTTTCATATATATTTTTTTTGTATCTTACTTTTTTACAGCTTGCATCTTCTTCTTTGTCTTCCGTTGTGTGTATTTCTCAACTTCAGGGAATTCATTGTTTAACAGTACACACGCAAGATAAGTGCTGTGTTGTTTTAGAGCTGGTGAGTGTGTGTATTTTTTTTTATTTTTTTTTGTGTGTGTGTGTGGGGGGGGGGGGAGGTGGACTTCTCTCGTGTTTCTTTTAAAAACATGCTTCTGTAATTCATGTGAGTATCCCAAAGTCACTGTAGTTTGTCTGTAGAATTGTAAGAGTATGTTTTGTTCTCAGATCTATAGAAGCGCGGGATTTTCGTATTTTGTTCATTTGAAAATATACGAAAATAATAAAAGACTTCGTTTTTGTCAAGGAACATTTTCTTTTTCTTTTTTACTCCTCTTCGTTTCTTTGTAAATCGAACGAGAACCGGAACTAAGGAAGATAAATTCGTGAATAATTAAATCAAAGGGTTTCTTATCATGATCGTTTCTCCGATGAAAATAATATCCCCCAGTTTTCGTACCTTGCAGTAATGAAAAGTCTTTCAAGTCTAATGCTATTTTGATGTTCTTTGGAAGGAAGGAAGAGGGAAATATATGAATGTATAAAACATAAAAGTTATGTGATTATCATCTTTACTTTCTGAGATACAGTTGATACATATTACATAAAAATATCTTTATACAGGATGAAGTCTGTTGGACGCCTCAGTGGTCTGCTTCCAGTGTCTTTGGCAAGGCCATGCGTGTGCAGGTGTGAGGGTGTGATGGGACAGTGTTAGTTTGGGCGTGTTTGACTATGTTGGTCTGGATGGATATGGGCGTGTCCGGATGGGCGAGGGATGAGAGATGGGCGGCGGAGGAGGCTGGGAGGAAGGGCTGCGGCTGCCTGCTGGGGAGGACGTCGGCGGCGGCGGCAGCGGCATGACTGGTGATTTTGAAAAGCGTCGGGAGGGCGGCGTGAGACGTCGCCTGCGCCCAAGGGTCGCTCTGTAGCCATGCGGGTGAGGGGGGCGCGCGGGGCCGCTCCCCCCCCTGCTCCGACGAAGGGGAGTCGACGTGACGGACGACGCAAACGGGGACAGCGCCCTCTTCTCCCTCCTCCTGAAGGGGGTGCTCCTCAGGGGCTGTTAGTACTTCGTCGTCCCGCATGAAAGGGTCCTCGACGGGTCGGCACTTAAGGCCGTCGTTCTCCAGGAGACTGGGGACGTGGACTCCTTCCAGAGGGCGCCCGGGGCGCGGCAGGCCTTCGGGCAGGCGCAGGCAATGGGCAGCAGCGCGGAGGAAGTGCCCCTCGCTTACCTGGGCCTCCACCTGGGCCAGGGGAGTCTCCTCCACCGCCTTTAGACGAAGACCTTCGCCAAGCGTCAGACGGTCGTCCGGCACCTCCAGGTGACGATCGTGGGCGGTGTCCATCAGGGGGTCATCGTGGTGGGCGTCGGGCGGCGGCAGGGGTCGTGGGCGGTCAGGCGCCAGGAGGCTCAGTACGTCGAACTGTCGCTTGGGGCGTGTGAGGGGGACGTCTGTGGCTGGGGTGCGGGGGCTGGTGGAGGGGGGCAGCACGTCGGAGGAGGGGCCGTGGGGGGGTGGGGGCGACACAGCCTCGGGCTCGGAATCGTCGTCGACGGCCAGTCCGAGGTGCTTCCTGACGCGGCGCTGGGCGCGGCGGCGGCGGAAGTCGCCCCGTCGGAAGTCGTCGATATTGGCCGGGTGGATGGCCCAGTAGTGGCCCTTGCCGTTGGCGGAGCGACCTGCCTTGACGAAGCAGTCGTTCAAGGACAGATTGTGGCGGATGGAGTTCCTCCAACCAGTTCCCCGGGAGCGGAAGTACGGGTAGTGGTCGAGGATGTACTGGTAGATGTCACTGAGGACGAGCTTCTTGTCTGGCGAGCTGAGGATGGCCATGGCGATGAGGCCGATGTACGAGTGCTGCGGCTTCGGCTCCTCGGGGCCGCGCGGCAGCAGCATCCGCGGGTCCACCAGCCGGTAGCCGTACAGCGGGTGGGGGGACGCGTACGGGGGGAGCTGACCGGCGGCGCTGCTCACCACCGCGCCGCCGAAGGCCACCGAGCCCAGGCCTCCGATCACGGGCATGCCCAGGCCGCCCATGAAGTTGTTGCTGATCATCCCACCCACGCCCGCGTCCTGGAGGTGAGGGTGGTGGGTGGTGAGCGGAGGCCGCGCCCAGGCCAGGCCGGCGGAGGCAAGGCGAAGGCGCTCGGCCAGGGCGAGCTGGTAAAGCAGGCGCTGCTGATCTGTGGGCGCTGCCACTGCATGGGCGTCACTAAGAGTAGGTTTGACGGCTACGGGCGCCACTACCGTGGGCGGCGACACGGACGACTCACGCCCACAAACAGATTCCATGGCTGGGCTCTCTGGCCGCGGGGGCATCACACACACGTGTCACTGTCGCAGGAGGGCACTGAAGGGCGTGAGCTTCACCCGCCAGCACGAGAATCAAGGCCGCTCTGATCTCCCCTTCGATGCCGCCGCGACCACTATATGAAGACAAGTTCGGCGCCGCCCAGTTTTACTCACGCTCCGCCCACTTACACTACGGCCAATCAGGGGTGAAGTGGGAGGAGTCGGTCAGGAAGGGGCGGGGCCAGGAGTGTGTCGGGGAGAAGGAGCGGGAGGGGGAGGGGGAGGGGGAGGAAGGTATCAATACAAGAAAGCCCCGACAGTCAACAGGCTGAGCGTCGGCTACTGCTCGCCTCCAGAAAATTGCTGGAACCATTTTTAGAAGATGCATTTCTCGACGAGCGATTGTTGTACGTCCTCAGAAAACAAAATCCAAAATGCTTTTCTCACATTTTGTACGTTTTGTTATCACTTTGTGGCGTTTTATATCTTGCATTTATGTCGATTAGCATCTGTAGTACACGGCTAGCTATATTCAGTGCAGTGGAATACTGACTTTTATTTGTCAGGCCAATATGATTTACATTTCTTAACAGGAGATAGACGCATATAAACATATAATTATATTGTTGAATTATGTTTATGTAAATGGAGTTATTAATAGTGATAATAGGATCATAAATAAGTAATGTATATATTCACTCAAAAAATACAAACACACATCTGGAACATACTTATTATCAATATGATTTTATTTACGTGTTCATCTCATTTAACATTTTTCTAAAATGCAAATATTAATTTTATTCATCAGTAAATTCGAATAAAAAATATCAGACAACGATAAAACTCCTTTTAACGAAATACCAAACCTATCGTTTATAATTTTTTTTTTCTTTTTTTTTTACATTATTAAACTGAAAAATATATAAATCAACAAAGGCTAATATACAGAAGGAATCAGATGTTGATTCAAACGTTTCAAAAAGTTAATGAAGCTATACTTATGTTAATCGCCAAATACCAGGAAATTAACAAAAATAAAAAAGTGATTATTATTACATATCATTAGCGAATCAAACGTGAAATCCACAGAGAATCGGGGGCAGTCCAGGTTCTTTGTGTCGGCTATTGTTTCGGTCTTTCTTGGGTTCGAGGCTTCGAGGCTTCGGTTGGGCTTCGCGTTTCGTCAGTTAGTATTGATCTTCTTTGATGATTGAGGAAGGTTTGTAAAAGACTGGGAGAGAGAGAATATTTATATATATATATATTCATTCATATTCATACACACACTCACACATAATATGTGAATGCACACACACACACATTTTCTCTTTCAAACAAATGTACACATATGAATATCTACACATGCACATTCAAACACACACATACATTTAGACAACACACACCTATACACACTACAGCTCTTTGCCGCGCATACTGCAGAGATATATATTTGATCTTATTGATAAATCAATTAGCATCAAGAATTAAAGCAAATAAGGAACAAAAAGCCAATATTCACTCGGAGTCTAGAACCAGATCGGAATTTCTGTTAAGAATAAGAGAGAAAAAAAAAACTATAAAGAATTTAGAAAATAATAATAACAAATAAAGAAAACTATACACATATCTTAATCCATACCGTTATCGTTATATCAAAGTAATAATATTTCATCTGAAGAGATAGAGAGATAGAAAAAAAACCGACTGTGCAGATCTTGTTATTTCATATTTGGAATAAGTGTTTGTGGGTTCGCTCCTCGGCCACCGTAGCTGTCATAACACTCGCCTGGTTCTCATAACACCATCGGGTACACCACAACACCGCGGTAGCTGTCATAACACCAGTGAAACGTCTATGAAAAAAAACGGTAATTCTCAGCTCTCTGTACCGCCCAGGGGACTGATCACTTCATGTTAGATAATCGATATATATGTATATATATATATATATATATATATATATATATATATATATATATATATATATATGTGTGTGTGTGTGTGTGTGTGTGTATATATATATATATATATATATGCATTTCTTTCTTTTTTCAGTAGCTAAGTGAATAAGATGAAGGGACGTGTAATTATCAGACTAGGATGATATACACGTAAATATACAACAACAAAAAACAACAACAACAACAATCACGAAGTGTCCATCCCTGAGCTTCCCATCTCTAATGATAAGAAGTATATACATATACATATATATTCATATTCATATTCATACCTGGCAATAGGTGATCATTCCGGTTGTGTTTGATGACTGCATTTTAGATACAATCGCTGGCATGTCCATCATAGATCCGTATTTGCATACATTTACACATATTGGCTGAGTAGGAAGGCAAAGAAACCATTGTATTTATGCAAATGAAGATGATAAGCAATAATTTCAAAATGCCTTTAATCACCGAGAGGATTCATTTTTATTCTTATTTTTTTGGTTTGTTTCATTGTTTGATTTGTCTAATTTTGTATCTATTTATTTATTTAATTATCTTTCATTATTATTATGCTTTTACAAGAAGCGCCTTGGTTGGATTAAAGTCGTAAAGGTTTATGTATTGGTGAAGAAACACACACACACACACACGCATACACACACACACACACACATACGTACACACATACACACACGCGCACACTCATCGCAATTACCTTTTATACAAACTTGATCACGGATCGAGACTTATTATAGATTAAAATTGATATTAGCATAAACATTAACGATGCATTGTTTATATCGGTTATATAATAATTTGCGATCATTGGCAGGATTTGAGCTGGTAGTTGCAGCGTTGATTTTGCAGCCGGTTTCAAACATCATAGGGCTCTCTCTACGTAATCTAATATTGGCTTAATACTGAAAGCAATATATATATTTTTTTGTTATTAAAAAAATAAACATCAGTAAAACGATGTTGAAAATATTTGTTTTTATTTTTGTGTTTTCTTTCTTTTTGTTTCTTTCCTCATCTTTCTCTTTTTTTTCTATCTCTCTCTATTTCTTTTTCTCCCTCTTTCTCTATCTCAATCTCTCGTACTCTCCCCACCTCCCTCCCTCCCTTCTCCTTCCCCCACCCTTTTCCTTCCTTCCCTCCACTTTCCCTCCCTTTCCCTCCCCCCTCCATCCAATCCCCTATTCATATTTTCTCAACATCCATCACTTGATTATTGTTATTATTTTTTTTCATCTGAATTTTTCTACTCACCCCCTTTCCCCCCAAACCCCCTCCACCCTACCCTCCCCCTCACCCCCTCTCTCTCCCCCCCCCCCTTCTCTCCTCCGCGACAGCCATTAGTTGTACGAATTACGCTAATTATCGCGCCACCCATTCCCACGCGAAGAAAACCATTCCTTAGCGGTCTTGATTGATGGGGGTGGGCGTGGGGGGGGTCGGGGGGTGAGAGGGTGTTGTAAAGGTGGGGGTGGGGGGTAGCGTGGTGTGGGTTGTTATGGGGGTTTTTAGGAGGGGTTTAGGTGGGGTAAGTGTGGGTTAGGGAGGTTTCGGGGCGTGTTTTAAGAGGGGGGAGGGAAGGTTGGCGTGGGTGTGAGTTTGTGTGTGTGTGGGGGGAGGGGGTGTTATAGGAGGGGTGAATGGGGGTTGGTTGTGAGGGGGATGGGGTGGCATATCGAGGAGGGGGTTGGGAGGAGGTTTATAGGAGAAGGGGTGGGGAGGGATGGGGGTTGGTGTTATAGGTGTTATAGGCATGTAGGTATAAGTTAGGGTTTATAGGAGTGAATGGGGGAGGAGGTATTAGAGGAGGGGAAAGATAGAATTGTGGGGAGGGGGGGTTATGGGGAAGGATAGAATGGTGGGGAGGGGGTTATGGGGGAAGAATAGAATAGTGGGGAGTGGGGGGGGGTTATGGGGGAAGGATAGAATGGTGGGGAGGGGGGGTTATGGGATGGGGGAAGGAAGGAATGTGGGGGGGGGGGGGTATGGGGGAGAGGAAAAGAGGAGGCTGGGAAAGGGAGAGGAAAAGGTAGCGGCTGACCTAAACTAACTCTTATTATTAACCTTCTTTTATTCTACTCTTGATTCACTTACGATCACAAGGCCTCCAGGAGCGCACGTATAAAGCAATCTTTTTTTTCCCCCTCCGCTCTGTCTCTCTATGAATTACGCTCTCTCTCTCTCTCTTTCTCTCTCTCGCTCTCTCTTTCTTTCTCTCTCTCTCTCTCTC
Organism: Penaeus japonicus; assembly: GCA_017312705.2. Lineage (NCBI taxonomy): Eukaryota > Metazoa > Arthropoda > Malacostraca > Decapoda > Penaeidae > Penaeus > Penaeus japonicus. The sequence goes on along the minus strand of BOPN01004464.1, from coordinate 91,722 downwards.
ACTTACGCTCTCTCTCTTTCTTCACCTCTCTCTCACTCTCTCTCTTTCTCCACCTCTCTCTCGCTCTCTCTTTCTCTCACTCTCTCTCTCTCACTTACGCTCTCTCTCTCTTTTCCACCTCTCTCTCGCTCTCTCTCTTTCTCCACCTCTCCCTCGCTCTCTCTTTCTCTCTCTCAGGTTACGCTCTCTCTTTCTATCTCTCTCTTTCCCTCATTCTCTCTAACTCTCCTTCACTCTTCCTCCCCATCTTCTCCCTCTCGTACTCCCCTCCCTCCCTTTCTTTCCAACCTCCATCTCCCTCTCCACAATCTTCCCCTCCTTCCATTCCTCTCTATCTCTCTCCCCTCCTTTACTCTCCCTCCCTTTCTTTCCAAGCTCCATCTCCCTCTCCACAATCTTCCCCTCCTTCCATTCCTCCCTATCTCTCTCCCCTCCTTCACTCTCCCTCCTTCACTCTCGCCTCTTCCTCCCTCTCCTCAATCTTCCTCGCCTTCCATTCCTCTCTATCTCTCTCCCCTCCTTTACTCTCCCTCCTTCACTCTCGCCTCTTCCTCCCTTGCTCTCCCCCTCCCGTCCTTCCATTCCTCTCTATCTCTCTCCCCTCCTTCACTCTCCCTCCCCTTCTCTCCCTCCTTCACCCTCGCCTCTTCCTCCCTTCCTCCCCGCCTCCCCACCTCCTCTCGGTCGCCATTGTGGTCTAGCGAGTCTGGTATTGTAACCCCGTCAAAATAATGAAGTCAGCGGAAGCAGGAGATTACCAGCAGCTTGGCGGGGGATTAAGATTAGGAGGGAGGGAGGGAGGGGAGGGAGGGGAGGGTGGAGGGGAGGTGGGGGTAGAGGAGGGAGGGAAGGAAGGAGGGAGGTGGGGATGAGAGGAGGGAGGGAGGGAAGGAGGGAGGTGGGGATGAGAGGAGGGAAGGAGGGAAGGAGGGAGGGAAGGTGGGAAGGGGGGAAGGAGGAAAGGAAGGGAGGGAGGGAGGAGGTGGGGAAGGGAGGGAGGAAGGAGGGAAGGAAGGTGGGAAGGGAGGGGAGGAAGGAGGAGGGAAGGTGGGAAGGGAGGAGGGAAGGGGGGAGGGAGGGAAGGAGGGAGGGAGGGGGGGAGGGAGGTGAGGAAAGGGAGGAGGGAAGCGAAGGAGGAAGGTGGGGAAGGGAGGGAGGGAAGATGGGGAAAGGAGGAGCAAGGGATGGATGGATGGATGGAGGGATGGATGGATGGAGGGAGGGAGGGAGGGAGGGAGGGAGGGAGAGGGAGGGGAGAGAGGGAGAGAGAGAGGGAGGGAGAGAGGGAGAGAGGGGGAGGGGGGGGAGGGGAGGAAAGTGGGAAGGAGGGAGGGAGAGAGGGAGGGGAAGGGAGGGAGGGAAGGAGGGAGGGAAGGTGGGAGGGAGGGTGGGAAGGGAAGGAGTGAGGGCGGTAGGGAGGGATGGAAAAGAGGGATGGAAAGGATTTTTTTAGGAGAAGGGGGAGAAGGGAGGGAAGAAAGGGTGAACAGGAGGAGGGTGGGAGGGAGGGAAGAGGAAGGGGAAAGAAGGAGGGAAGGTGGGAAGACGGGGAGGAGGGAGGGAAGGAGAGGGAGGGAAAATGGAAAGGTACGATGGATAGAAGGGAAGGAGGGAGAGAAGAGGGAAGAAAGGAGTGAAGAGGGAAGAAAGGACGAAAGGAGGGAAGACAGAAAAAGAGTGAAAATAATGGAGGGAAAGAGAGGAAAAAGGAGGGTAGGGGAG
>BOPN01004464.1:40000-42500 GCA_017312705.2 Penaeus japonicus | reverse complement strand
ATAGATATGATGATGATAAAGATAATGATATTACTGATGATAGTAATAGCAATGATGATAATAATAATAATGATAATAACCATTGTGATAATGATGATAATGGTAATGTTGATAATAACAACAACAATGATAATGGTAATGATGATGATTACTATAATGATAATAATGATGATAAAATAATGATAATAATAGTGATAATAATGATAATGATGATTATGATAATGATAATGATAATGATAACAACTGCAATAACCATAGTGATGAAGATAATGATAATAATGAAAATGATGATGTTAATGTGATAATGATAATGATAACAATAGTGAGATAATATTAATAGTAATAATAGTAATCGTAATAATAATAATAATGATTATAATAGTGATGATGCTAATGATAATAATAAAGAGAGCGATAATAATGATAATGATAAAAATATTAGCAACAATGATGATATTAATTATGATACAGATGCTAATACTAATACTAATAATGATAATGATATTAATCATAATGGTGATGATAACGATAATGATAACAATAATGATAATGATGATAAAAGTAACGATTATCATTATCATCATTACTATCATTATTATGATAATTATATCAATTTTGATGATAATAAAAATGATAAATATGATAGTTCTGATATTACTAATGATAATAATGACAATGATAATGATTATGATGATGATGGTAATGTTAATGGTGATAATTATAATAACAACGATACTGATGATAATGATAAAAATGATAATTATATCATCGTTATTGCAGCTATTGTCATTATGGTTATCATTGTCTTTATTATAATTTTCATCAATATAATTAACATTGATATTATTATTATCATTATCATAATTATACCATCATCATCATTAGTAGTAATGATTATACTATTACGATGATAAGAATGATGATGATGATAGTAATACAAATGAGAATAATTACGAAAATAATTATATGAATAAAAAATACAATAAAATATATTAGTGACAATAATCATATTAACAATGGCGATCATCATAATGTCAAAATCAATAGGATAATAATAATAATAATATTAATTAACTTTTGTGCATGTTTTTTTTATTTTTTTATTATTTTTTTTTTTTATCTTTCCTGCCTTCTCATTATTGACTTCCTCTCTGCCTGGGAAGACGCGGAGCCATTGGGGCAAGACAAGGCTATCCTTTAACAACACAGCCCTTGCTATAGAACGTCTACTGTGCGGACACACTGTTGTTGTAGTGTACGGTTACAGGTGTCTCTCCTTCGCCTTTTCTGTGTCTTGTCTTCTCTCTCTCCTCTTTCGGTCTCTCTCTCTTTGCGCTCTCTCTTTTTCTCTCTCCTCTCTCGTTTCTCTCTATCTATCTTTCTCTCTCTTCTCTCTGGGTTTCTCTATCTATCTTTCTTTCTGTCTATCTATATCTGTCTTTCTCTCTCTCTCTCTCTCTCTCTCTCTCTCTCTCTCTCTCTCTCTCTCTCTCTCTTCTCTCTCTCTTGCCCCTCCCTTCCCTCCCCTTCCCTTCCCTTTCCTCCCTCCCTCCCTCCTCCTCCTCTCCCTCCCTCCCTCCCTTCCTCCCTTCTTCCCTTCTTCCCAACCCTCCCCCCACTCAACCCCCTCCCCCCACCTCACCCCTTTGCCGCCCCCCCAACCCCCTCCCCTCACCCCATCCCCTCACAGGTCAGGCAATACTTGAATTCCTGAATATCAATGTGTGTGAATGTTGTGGACACAGCACCCGCAGCGCTGCCAACGACGCGTGGCTTGAAGAACTCTTATTACTTAGTACCTGCTACCACCGGGGGGGGGGGGGGATCCAACCCTCCCTCCCCTCCACCCCCTTATCCCTTTATTCTTTCTTCTGTCCTCTTTCGTCTCCTTTTCTTCCTTCTTCTGCTCTCTGGCCTCTTTCTCTCTCTTCCCATCTTCATTCTCCGTATCCCTTTCACCATTTCCTCTCTCTCCCTTCTCTTGTCACCCTGCTTCTCTCCCCTTCTCTTCTTTTCCTCTTCTCCTGCCCCCCTCTTCTCCCTCCTCATCTCCCCATCTCTCCTTCTCTCCTCCTTTCACCTCCCTTCTGCCCCCTTCTTTCTCCCCTCTCTTCCCCTATTCCCCATCTCCTTCCCTCTTTTCCTCCTCTCTTCTCTTTTCCCCTTCCTCTCCCCTCTCCTCCTCTTCTCTTTCCCCTTCTCCCTTGCCCTATGCTCCTCTCTTATCTCCTCCTCTTTTCTCCTCTCTCATCTCTCCTCTTCTCTCTCTCCTCCTCTCCCCTTCTCTCTCTCTCCTCCTGTCCCTTTCTCTCTCTCCTCCTCTCCCTCTCTCTCTCTCCTTCTCTCCCTTTTTCTCTCTCTTCCTCTTCCTTTCTATCTTTCTCCTCTCTCCTCATCTCCCTTTCTCTCTCTCTCTCTTCTCTCCCCTTTTCTCCCCTCCTCTCCGCTATCACTCGCGTCAGCAACGTGTTACTTTACTTTCGTGCGTCCGTCCGCAGTA
>BOPN01004464.1:30000-35000 GCA_017312705.2 Penaeus japonicus | reverse complement strand
GTTACAACCAGTGCCAAAGACCAAGTGAGATTTAAAGCAAAGTCGAAATGTATTCAAAGTTTGAATACATATTCTTATCAATATAATTATCCTGAATAAAAACAAGAAGAACATAAGGAAAATTGTACCAACACAAAAAAAAAGAAAAAAATTAAAACACACACATACACTCACAATCATAAATACACAGATACACAAATGATAAAGACAGACATTAAAGAAACACACACAAACTAAAACACACAAACGAAAACAAACATAAACAAAGGACACATACACACACACAAACAAAAAGACATCTATAAAACAAACACACAAACTAAAGCACACAAATGAAAACAAACGAAAACAAGCACAAACAAAAAACACATACACACACAAACAAAAAAGACAGCCATAAAACAAACACACATAAACTAAATCACACAAACAAAAAACAAACACAAAAGACACACACACACACACAAACAAAAACAAACACAAACACACACACACAGAACCAGACATTAAACAAACAAACAAACAAACACAACCAACCACACAAACAAACAAAACAAACAAACAAATCCACACATTTTTTAGAGATTTAAAAAAAGTGCACAAAATAGTTAAGCAGTGAAAAATGGTGTTGAAAATAAAGTTGCAATGGTGATTCATGCATCCCAACCTGAGGTCGGATTTAAGTACGTTTTATGTTAGTAGGTTAGCCTCTTATCTATCTATTTTTTGAGTCTATTGCAATTCTAGCAATGCAAAGATGTTGAAATTGATATCATTATTGTGCTTGATGTTGCTATTTGTTAATGTTATCTGATATTATTATTTGTTTTGTTGTTCTCAATGCAGTGTCTCATCAATATTCATATTGTTATCAGCATTATTATTATTATCGTTATTAATACCATTTTTTTATCATTATCTGTATTATCATTATCATTATCAATATCATTATTGTTGTTATTGCTTCTATCAGTATCATCACCATTATCATCATCATTATTATTATCATTATGTTATTATTATCATCATTATTATTATCAGTACCATCATTACTATTAATATCATCATTAGCTAAATCATCATCATTATTATCATTATTAATTCCATCAGTGCTATTAAAATTATCATCATTATCAATATTATTATTATCAATATTATTACCATTATTACTATCATCCTCTTTAGTATCATTATCATTATTACTATTGATATCATTATCATCATAAATATTATCATTACCGTTACTATAATTTTCATTATCATATTCATCATTGCAATTATCATAATCATTGCTATCATTATCATTATCATTAATATTACTACTGCTCTTCCCTATATCCTCATTATCATTAACAGTAATACTAATGATGATGATAATATTAATGATAATGATAATGATAACGATGATACTAATGTTAATAATTATCCTGATAACTAATAAGGCAATAACAGTAATTATGATAACGATAATGATGATAATAACGATAATCATAATGATAATAGTGATGATAATGACAATAGTAACAATAGCAATAATGATGCAAAAATAACTTAGTTACATCATCATCAGTTACAACAATGATAATGATGTTACTTAGTGAAAATAATGATTACAATGATGATGATAAGAGCAATAATGATGATTGTAATGATAATAACAATAATCATTATCATCATGATGTAATTGATGATATCAGCTATTATGATGATCATGATGATAATGGTAATGGTGATATTGGTAATAATGATAATGATAATAATAATGATAATAATAATGATAATAATAATAATAATATAAAATAATAATACTGATAATAAGGATGATACTAGTACTAGTACTACTAATGATAATAATAATAATAGTAATAATAATAATAATAACAATAGTAATAATAATTGTAATAATGATAATAATGATAAAAATAATAATGACAATAATAATAATAATTATAATAATAATAATGATAATAATAATAATGATAATAATAATAATAATAATAATGATAATGATAAGGATAATAATGATAATGATAATAATAATAATAGTAATGATAATAATAAGAAAAATAAGGTTGATAATGATAGCAATAATAATGACAATGGTAATGCTAAAAATTATAACAATATAGTAATGGTGAAAATAAAAGAATGCTAGTAATAATGATGATAATGATATATATATCAATGATAGCAATTATAATGATATTGTTGATAATAAGAGTAATGATATTAATGGTGATAACAGTAATGATATTAATGATGATAACAGTAATGATTATTATAATGTAACAATAATAAGGATAATATGATGATAAATATAGAAATATAATTAACCATGAAACTAAAAAATGATAGTAAAATATAATGATTATAGTAATGATTATAGTAATAAAGATAATTCTCAGAGCACCAGTAAAAGTAATAAAGACGATGATAATAGTAATAATAATGATCGTCATAAAGTAATAATGATGATAATAAGTATACTAATAATAATGATAATACTATTCATACTACTAATAATGAATAAGATTATCATAACAATTACAATAATGGTGATGATGATGATAATAATGATAGCAGTAATAACAACAATAATGATAATAATGATAATACTGATGATGATGATAACAGTAATGATAATGATAATAGCAATATTAAAGATAACAATGATAATGATGATGATAATAACAACGATGATGATAAGGAGACTACTGCAATAAGTATGATCATAATAAGTGATGATGATAATAATTATGATAATAATGATAATAATGATGATAATCGTAATAATGATAATAATACAAGTATTAGTAAAAATAATGATGATACTAATGAGAATAACAATGAAGATCACAATACAACAAATGATAATGATAATTATACTCCTTGATATTGCGATTAGTATCGTCAGTTTAATGTATATATCTATGTTATTATTATCATCATTATCAATATCATTATTATTATAATTATTCTTATCATCATTTGTGGTCGTAGCAATAATTGTAGCAGTATTGCTATATCATATGCCATCATTACTATCATTATTTTTATAATGAGGATAATGATAATACTGATGATAATGATATTAATGATAAGGATAAGGATGATAATATTTATCATCATTGCTATTAAGATTGCCATTATTACACTACTGTTGTTACTATTATCATTGATATCATCACTATTATCACTATTATTGTTATCATTATCATTATGTTTTAAGTCTTATCTTAGTGTTATTGTGCATGTGTTAAGCCTAATTTTACTGCATACTTCCTTTGTGTAAAAATCATTTTACATTATGTTTTTTGTGCTAGAATCATACTTTGTGCTAAGCCTGAATGTACACCACATTAACCCTGATTCTATATCATACTTTATACTAAGCTTGACTCTACATCATAATATGTGCTAAGCCTGAATGTATACTACGCTTTGTGTTAGTGCTGACTTTACATAACACTGTGTTAACTCTTATTCTACATCATATTTGTGGTAAGCCTAAATGTACACCACGCTATGTGTTAAGCCGGATTCTACATCATCCTTTGTGCTAAGCCTAAATGCATATTCAAATTTGTTCTAAACCTAATTCTATACCATAGTTTGTACCAAGTCTAAATATACATCCTTCTGTTAACTCCAAATGTACATCACACTTTTTGCTAAGCCTGAATGTACACCACAGTCTGTACTAAATCTGATTCTACATCATACTATTTCCTAAGCCTACTTCTTTTCAGTTAATCTTTAGTTTTAATCATACTCACTATTAAGCCTAACTCTACATTTACACACATTGTATTTATGTTGCAGCCTCTCTCTCTGCAATCAGTTTATCCCTATATTCACTCTCTGTTGATTCAGTCTGCGACCAAAATCTCCTACCAAATGTGCGCGCGCGTGTGTGTGTGTGTGCATGAGAGGATGTATGTAATTCTGCGTGTTATAAAATGTATGTGATCGTGTGCACTTGTGTGGATGTGTGTCAGTAAGTGTATGTGATCGTGTGTATGTGTACCAGGAAATGTAGGTGGTCGTGTGTGCTTGTGTGTATGTGTACCAGTAAATGTGTATATCCTGTTTGTCTGTGTGTGCGTATGGTTATTAGTGAATGTATGTGATTGTACACACTTGTACGTATGTGTATTGCTGAATGTACATAAATGTACGTACAAGTATGTATGTGTACTTATAAAAGCACATGATTGCACGCGATTGTGTGTGTGCGCATCAGTAAAAGTACGCGAGCGTGCGAGTAAACGTATGTGTATCCTAACTTCTGCGTGCACGAAATAACCATCATCCTGAAGAACCAATCTCCCTCCTCACAACACAACACGCCCTTATCAGTTCAATCACTCTCCATCAAAGGTCCTTTCTGCTGATCCTCTCGACTCTATTTAATATCATCATCCGCCCAGATTATAGTCACAGTCACTGTGTCTACCTAATCAATACTTCCCTCGTCTTATGTCTCAGGAGGAAAGCCAAAATCCCATTCTCTTTGAGGAGTTCGTGGTGGGTGGTTCAAGTAATTAGCGAGGCACTTTGTTTTCACACATGCAGTAGTTCTAATGGTGATAGTATGATCATTGGTGTATGAATGGATCTGCCATTCAAGTGTTTGGCTTATACTTCGCAGTCGAATGGTCCCCTGCACGCACTTCCTCTGCTATCACCTTTAGTGTTTATTATTACCCCTCTCATCTAGCTCTCGTGTTGTCTATACTTTCAGCACTTCTGTGTTCTCTGTTCTTCATCCCCTCGTAAGCTTTAACCCTATCGCTCATTGTTTCTGGTCTCTCTCTTTGTCTGTTTCTTTTTCGTCGTGTATCGCGTCTTACTCCCTTCTTAGCTAATTTTCGCTCACGTCATCTCCATCCTACCTATCTTCCTTCGTTCCCCTCCTTCTTCCCTTCCTTTTCTCCCCTCTCCTACTACCCTGCCCTCCACCCCCCACCTTCCAACCTCCGTTCCCGAATTCTACGCTC
>BOPN01004464.1:7500-15000 GCA_017312705.2 Penaeus japonicus | reverse complement strand
ACTCATGTGGAACCAATTTCATTTTTTTGGAAAAAGTTAGATGAATGATTCATAACTTTATCTATTTGTTCTGTCTATATATGATTATTTTGCAATTATATATTTTCTCTGTTGGGAATATTGTTGCAGTAAAATGCATTATCTAAAAATAATTCTTGTTTTTGTGATTATGTTTACAAAATACATTCATACTTGTATCTATTTATCTTTTATCTATCTATCTTTTATCTATCTGTCTGTTGTTTTATCCATTTATCTAAAACAAATAATATCCATTAATTTTTTCATTGCATTAATGATTCTACATATATATATAAGATTAAGTTAATTCTAATAATTAATTATGTCCAGTATTTCTTTCCCTTATTCTCTCTCTCTCTCTCTCTCTCTCTCTCTCTCTCTCTCTCTCTCTCTCTCTCTCTCTCTCTCTCTCTTTCTCTCTCTCTCTTTCTCTTTTATTTCCTTTTCCATCTGCATAGAATAAGTTCAGATATCAAAATTTGATTCTATAATTAGCACGCAAATCCTTTTCATGATCATTATAAATTCGGGAATATCAATGTCGGACAAACATATGTAGTAATGATAATGATAAATGAAAAGTCACATCAACACGTAATGGTGATAATGAAGATAATGAGGATAATGATGGTAATGATGAAACAACAATGACAACATAAAATGATGAAGAAAACAAAAATGTTTACAACAATGATAACAATAAGGATAACAATAAAATGATGATGATGATATGAATGGTGATGATAACAATGATAATAACAATATTGATAATGATAATAAAGTAACAATGAAAGTAATAACAATACTAAAGAAAACAATGATAGCAATACCAGAAATAATATTAATTATGAAAAAGATAATGATATTGATAATGATAATGCTAAAAATGATAATGCAAATAATACTTCTAATAACATCACCATCCTCAGTCACCATACACAAAAAAGTCACCAGCCTCGGTCACAAGACACACAAACAGTCACCAGCTTCGGTCATCACAAAAACTAGTCACCATCCCCAGTCACCATATACAAAAACAGTCACTAGCCTCGGTCACCACACACAAAAACAGTCACCAGCCTCGGTCACCATCACAAAAAAGTCACCGGCCTCGGTCACCATCACAAAAACAGTCACCAGCCTCGGTCACCATCACAAAAACAGTCACCAGCTTCGGTCACCACACACAAAAACAGTCACCAGCCTCGGTCACCATCACAAAAACAGTCACCAGCCTCGGTCACCATCACAAAAACAGTCACCAGCCTCGGTCACCAGCTGAGTAGTGTCCTATGGGAAATCCTCACTTCGCAAATCCTCTTCTGTAAGACCCTGTAATTAATTCGAGAGTCGAGCTGTAATCCTCCCCTCCCCCCCTCCCCCTATCTCTTCTCCCCTCCTTCCTCCCCTCCTCCCCCTTCCCTTCGTCTCTCCCCCTCCCCCCTCTTTCGTCCCTTCCCCTTCCCTTTCCCTTCGTCTCCCCCCCTCCCCCTCTTTCATCCCTTCCCCTTCCCTTTCCCTTCGTCTCCCCCCCCTCCCCCTCTTTCGTCCCTTCCCTTGGTCTCTCCCCACCCCCCCCTCTTTCATCCCTTCCCCTTCCTTTCGTCGTCACCACACACAAAAACAGTCACCAGCCTCGGTCACCACATGCAAAAACAGTCACCAGCCTCGGTCACCACACACAAAAACAGTCACCAGCCTCGGTCACCACACACAAAAACAGTCACCAGCCTCGGTCACCACACAAAAACAGTCACCAGCCTCGGTCACCACACACAAAAACAGTCACCAGCCTCGGTCACCACACAAAAACAGTCACCAGCCTCGGTCACCACACACAAAAACAGTCACCAGCCTCGGTCACCACACACAAAAACAGTCACCAGCCTCGGTCACCATCACAAAAACAGTCACCAGCCTCGGTCACCACACACAAAAACAGTCACCAGCCTCGGTCACCACACAAAAACAGTCACCAGCCTCGGTCACCATCACAAAAACAGTCACCAGCCTCAGTCACCACACACAAAAACAGTCACCAGCCTCGGTCACCATCACAAAAACAGTCACCAGCCTCGGTCACCATCACAAAAACAGTCACCAGCCTCGGTCACCATCACAAAAACAGTCACCAGCCTCGGTCACCACACACAAAAACAGTCACCAGCCTCGGTCACCACACAAAAACAGTCACCAGCTCCGGTCACCATCACAAAAACAGTCACCAGCCTCGGTCACCACACACAAAAACAGTCACCAGCCTCGGTCACCATCACAAAAACAGTCACCAGCCTCGGTCACCATCACAAAAACAGTCACCAGCCTCGGTCACCATCACAAAAACAGTCACCAGCCTCGGTCACCACACACAAAAACAGTCACCAGCCTCGGTCACCACACACAAAAACAGTCACCAGCCTCGGTCACCATCACAAAAACAGTCACCAGCCTCGGTCACCATCACAAAAACAGTCACCAGCCTCGGTCACCATCACAAAAACAGTCACCAGCCTCGGTCACCATCACAAAAACAGTCACCAGCCTCGGTCACCACACACAAAAACAGTCACCAGCCTCGGTCACCACACACAAAAACAGCCACCAGCTCCGGTCACCACATCACAAAAACAGTCACCAGCCTCGGTCACCATCACAAAAACAGTCACCAGCCTCGGTCACCATCACAAAAACAGTCACCAGCCTCGGTCACCACACACAAAAACAGTCACCAGCCTCGGTCACCATCACAAAAACAGTCACCAGCCTCGGTCACCATCACAAAAACAGTCACCAGCCTCGGTCACCATCACAAAAACAGTCACCAGCCTCGGTCACCACACAAAAACAGTCACCAGCCTCGGTCACCACACAAAAACAGTCACCAGCCTCGGTCACCACACACAAAAACAGTCACCAGCCTCGGTCACCATCACAAAAACAGTCACCAGCCTCGGTCACCACACACAAAAACAGTCACCAGCCTCGGTCACCATCACAAAAACAGCCACCAGCCTCGGTCACCACACAAAAACAGTCACCAGCCTCGGTCACCATCACAAAAACAGTCACCAGCCTCGGTCACCACACACATAAACAGTCACCAGCCTCGGTCACCACACACAAAAACAGTCACCAGCCTCGGTCACCACACACAAAAACAGTCACCAGCCTCGGTCACCACACAAAAACAGTCACCAGCCTCGGTCACCACACACAAAAACAGTCACCAGCCTCGGTCACCACACACAAAAACAGTCACCAGCCTCGGTCACCACACACAAAAACAGTCACCAGCCTCGGTCACCACACACAAAAACAGTCACCAGCCTCGGTCACCACACACAAAAACAGTCACCAGCCTCGGTCACCATCACAAAAACAGTCACCAGCCTCGGTCACCACACACAAAAACAGTCACCAGCCTCGGTCACCACACACAAAAACAGTCACCAGCCTCGGTCACCACACACAAAAACAGTCACCAGCCTCGGTCACCATCACAAAAACAGTCACCAGCCTCGGTCACCACACACAAAAACAGTCACCAGCCTCGGTCACCACACACAAAACAGTCACCAGCCCGGTCACCACACACACACAAAAACAGTCACCAGCCTCGGTCACCATCACAAAAACAGTCACCAGCCTCGGTCACCACACACAAAAACAGTCACCAGCCTCGGTCACCACACACAAAAACAGTCACCAGCCTCGGTCACCACACACAAAAACAGTCACCAGCCTCGGTCACCACCCACAAATACAGTCACCAGCCTCAGTCACCACACACAAAAACAGTCACCAGCCTCGGTCACCACACACAAAAACAGTCACCAGCCTCGGTCACCACACACAAAAACAGTCACCAGCCTCGGTCACCACACAAAAACAGTCACCAGCCTCGGTCACCACACAAAAACAGTCACCAGCCTCGGTCACCACACAAAAACAGTCACCAGCCTCGGTCACCACACACAAAAACAGTCACCAGCCTCGGTCACCACACAAAAACAGTCACCAGCCTCGGTCACCACACACAAAAACAGTCACCAGCCTCGGTCACCACACACAAAAACAGTCACCAGCCTCGGTCACCACACACAAACAGTCACCAGCCTCGGTCACCACACACAAAAACAGTCACCAGCCTCGGTCACAAGACACACAAACAGTCACCAGCTTCGGTCACCACACACAAAAACAGTCACCAGCCTCGGTCACCATCACAAAAACAGTCACCAGCCTCGGTCACCATCACAAAAACAGTCACCAGCCTCGGTCACCACACACAAAAACAGTCACCAGCCTCGGTCACCACACACAAAAACAGTCACCAGCCTCGGTCACCACATGCAAAAACAGTCACCAGCCTCGGTCACCACACACAAAAACAGTCACCAGCCTCGGTCACCACACGCAAAAACAGTCACCAGCCTCGGTCACCACACACAAAAACAGTCACCAGCCTCGGTCACCACACACAAAAACAGTCACCAGCCTCGGTCACCACACAAAAACAGTCACCAGCCTCAGTCACCACACACAAAAACAGTCACCAGCCTCGGTCACCATCACAAAAACAGTCACCAGCCTCGGTCACCATCACAAAAACAGTCACCAGCCTCGGTCACCATCACAAAAACAGCCACCAGCCTCGGTCACCATCACAAAAACAGCCACCAGCCTCGGTCACCACACACAAAAACAGTCACCAGCCTCGGTCACCATCACAAAAACAGTCACCAGCCTTGGTCACCATCACAAAAACAGTCACCAGCCTCGGTCACCATCACACAAACAGTCACCAGCCTCGGTCACCATCACAAAAACAGCCACCAGCCTCGGTCACCATCACAAAAACAGTCACCAGCCTCGGTCACCACGCACAAAAACAGTCACCAGCCTCGGTCACCATCACAAAAACAGTCACCAGCCTCGGTCACCACACACAAAAACAGTCACCAGCCTCGGTCACCACACACAAAAACAGTCACCAGCCTCGGTCACCACACACAAAAACAGTCACCAGCCTCGGTCACCACACAAAAACAGTCACCAGCCTCGGTCATCACACACATAAACAGTCACCAGCCTCGGTCACCACACACAAAAACAGTCACCAGCCTCGGTCACCACACAAAAACAGTCACCAGCCTCGGTCACCACACACAAAAACAGTCACCAGCCTCGGTCACCACACACAAAACAGTCACCAGCCTCGGTCACCACACACAAAAACAGTCACCAGCCTCGGTCACCACACAAAAACAGTCACCAGCCTCGGTCACCATCACAAAAACAGTCACCAGTCTCGGTCACCACACACAAAAACAGTCACCAGCCTCGGTCACCAGCTGAGTAGTGTCCTATGGGAAATCCTCACTTCGCAAATCCTCTTCTGTAAGACCCTGTAATTAATTCGAGAGTCGAGCTGTAATCCTCCTCCCCCCTCCCCCTATCCTTCTCCTCCTCTCCTCCCCTCCCTCGTCTCCTCTTCGTCCCTTCCCCTTCCCTTCGTCTCCCTCTCCCCTCTTTCATCCCTTCCCCTTCCCTTCCTCGTTCTCCTCCCCCTCTTCATCCCTTCCCCTTCCCTTTCCTTCGTCTCCACCCTCCCCCCTCTTTCATCCCTTCCTTCCCTTCGTCTCCCCCCCCTCCCTCTGTCCTCCCTCCCCCTTCCCTTGGTCTCTCCCCACCCCCTCTTCATCTCTTCCCCTTCCCTTCGTCTCCCCTCCCCCTTCTTTCCTCCTTCTTCCTCCCCTTCCTTCTTTCCTCCCTTTTCCCCCTCCTTTTCCTCCTCTTCTTCCTTCCCCTTCCCTTCATCTATTTCCCCCTCTCCATACCTCTTCCCGCTCCCTCTAACTTCGCCCTTTCCCCTCATCTCTTCCCCTTCCCCTATCCCTCCTCCTTATCTCTTCCCCCTCCTTCCTCCCTTTCCTCCCTCTTTTCATCTCTCCCCTCCTTCTTCCTCCCCTTCCTCTCCTGCCTCTCTTTCCCCTTACCTCTCCCCTTCCCCTTTCCCCATTCTTCCTGTCTTTTTCCTTCCCTCCCCTCTCCTTCTCCTATCCCCTTTCCCTCTTTTATCCTCCTCTCATTTGTCCCTTCTCTCCATCCTTCCATCCATCTCTCCCCTCTTTTATCGTCCCTCTCATCTATCTATCTACATGCTTCCCTCTTTTGTGCAACATTTCCCTCTCTTCCTTCTCTTCCATTTTCTGTTCGCATCCCCCCCCCTCTCTATCTTCCCCTCTCCCTTTCTCCCTCCCCTTCTTTCTCTCTCTCTCTCGTTTGATATTTCCCCCCTTCTTCTCAGTGCTTCCCCTCTTTTTGATTCCTCTTTACTTCCCTCTTTCGGATCCTTTACACTTATACGCTTTCGGATTCTGTGTATTTCCCCTCTCGCGGGTTTTCTGTAATTCCCCCTTTAAGGGTTCTGTACATTGCCTCTCTTTCGGATTTTGTACATTTCCCCTCGATATGGGGAGGAGAGAGAGAGAGAGAGAGGGGAGAGAGAGAGAGAGAGAGAGAGAGAGAGAGAGAGAGAGAGAGAGAGAGAGAGAGAGAGAGAGAGAGAGAGAGAGAGAGAGAGAGAGAGAGAGAGAGAGAGAGAGAGAAAGAGAGAGAAAGAGAGAAAGAGAAAGAGAGAGAGAGAGAGAGAGAAAGAGAGAGAGAGAGAGAGAGAGAGAGAGAGAGAGAGAGAGAGAGAGAGAGAGAGAGAGAGAGAGAGAGAGAGAGAGAGAGAGAGAGAGAGAAAGAGAAAGAGAAAGAGAAAGAGAAAGAGAGAGAGAGAGAGAAAGATAGAAAGATAGAGAGAGAGAGAAAGAGAAAGAGAGAAAGGTAGAGTGAGAAAGAGAGAAAGAGAAAGAGAGAAAGAGTGAGATAAACAGAAAGATAGAGAGAGAAAGAGAAAGAACTCCACAAGATGCCAGGGTTTGGGCGGACAAACGACCACCGCCTCACTTTTCTTAAACCTCTATCCTTGGAGGTAAGAGAGGGGAAAAGACAGGGGAGGAGGGAACGGGTGGGCGAGGAGAGGGGGAGGAGGGAAGGGGTGGGCGAGGAGAGGGGGAGGAGGGAAGGGGTGGGCGAGGAGAGGGGGAGGAGGGAAGGGGTGGGCGAGGAGAGGGGGAGGAGGGAAGGGGTGGGCGAGGAGAGAGGGAGGAGGGAAGGGGTGGGCGAGGAGAGGGGGAGGAGGGAAGGGGTGGGCGAGGAGAGGGGGAGGAGGGGAGGAGGGAAGGGGTAGGCTAGGTAAGGGGAAAGAGATGAGTGGGTGAAAATATGATAGGAGAGGAAGAGGGGAAGAGAGAAAAAGAAGAAATGGGAGGTAGAGCGGAGATGAAGAATTGGAAGAGAAGAGGAGGAAGAAGGGGATTGCTAGTGGAAAGGGGAAAAGGAAGAGAAAATGTGAGGGTGAGAAGGAGGGGGAGGAAGGGTAGAAAAGGAAGAAGAAAGGAGAAGGGAAGAGAAGAAGAGGATGAGTGA
>BOPN01004463.1:86594-94094 GCA_017312705.2 Penaeus japonicus | reverse complement strand
ACTCGTTCTTTTGAATCCATTGTCTGAATTACCAGTAATGATATCCAGATTGTTTTTATTCTCATAATTTTGTATCTTCGTCATATTCTGTTCTATTTCTTCACATTGTCCATCTGCTCTTTATCTATGTGTTTGATTTTACTGAACGCCGTTACGCCACCTCTATCTGATATATACCATGATATAAAAATAAAATAAAACTTGTAAATAATAAAACTTAATATATATAAACTGATAAAACTTAATGTAATGTAATGATAAAACTTAATATAAACTGATAAAACTTAATGGGATTCTTTACCAAATAATCCTCTCGACCAAATATCTTTCTGGGGCTGTATTCATTAACATACGATGGTAAGGCATTTGCCAGTGCGTTTACCAGTCATGGGAAAGTGGGATTTATTAAGCGATGATAAGTCGCCTGGTAAGGGTAAATCGACTTTATCACCGTAATTTGATGGTAACTCTGGCAAATCAATTCCGCCAATCAGCGACCGCCTTACATGATTCTTTAGGCTCCTTTGACCAATCCCGTGACATGTAAGCTAAAGCCTGATCCAGCTGCAAGATATTCTTGTTTCAAGAAAGAAACGATAAAGATTTCTATATAAATTAATTTCCTTGAAAGCATATTCTATTGCATGATCTTATGGGTCATATATAATTTATTAGTTTTTTCAAAACATACTTTTTCTCTTTTTATAAATTGCAGTCAAAGAAAAAGAAGCAACGGCTCCACGCAATGGTGGTGTTATTTGTATCAACGTTTTCCAAAAAAGAAATGCCAATTAAACCCTTCAAATGAGCAAGATTATGAATATTTGTATGTAAATTAATGCAAACACAAAAATAATTTATATATTTATATGTTTACTGTTTTCAACTATGCCATTAAGATAAAATGTTTGAATTTGTCAAATTATTAATTCCATGTATTATTTTCAGTTATTGTAGGCTTATGACATAATAGGTGTACATAATAACTAAAGTGTCATAAATGTTGATTTTTACTGAGATAAAGCCCTGAAGAGTGAGTCGTCGCTGTACGCCAGTGGACATACCAGTGCTCCATCCACTGGTAAATTTCTTTAATTGTATCTACCATGGTAAGTTGTTCATAAATACCGATGCGGTCTGTTTACCATGATAATTGTAGTTACTAGCGTATTTATCATGGTAAGTGCGTTGATGGATCCAGCTAGTTTGTATTACTGACTTCTTCTAGATTGATAAGCTAAAATGGAACCATTGGCTTAATGACCTTGGAATGTACCGCTGATTAATAGCTAATGAATCCAAGAAAGGAAGCTGACGTCTGTGCGCTTACGGTACATACTTAGTATCTATGGCTCTAATATACTATAATAGAATAGAATAGAATAATAACTGATGGCTCTAATATACCCAAGACCTGCTCAAAGGCACTGCACTGTATAGGAAATCACTTTCTATACGGAAATAAGGCATAGTTAAACATCTATAATTCAGTGTTCCTTTGAAATAGGCTACTATGAGGCATTTCAAAGAAGAGATTATTTAAAGCAGAAAGCGTCTTGCAATGAATGAAAGATAGAGAGAATAACATTTGACTTAGTAATAATGTATTGACTTAGCTAAATACACAAGGAAATTAGATTATATAACAAAAAAAAATTAGTCAAAGCTACCTGAGATCTAAATATAAATAAGTGGAAATATGAAACTAAGAGTTTGGTATACTGAAATATAATATCCTGTCTCTCAACCAATGAAGTTGGAAAATCTAGTAAATATTTTTTTTTCTATCCTATCAAATAATCCTGCCTACCTACTACAGGGTGTACCGCAACAAATGGGATAAAATCACAAATGTCTAATTATTACTTAAAGCACTTGTGTTATCAAGAGAAAGAAATTATAAAGAAAGAAATTATAAACATTAATTGCAACACACTTTCAAAGAATAGATATACATTAGATATTCTGTTGGAGTTGGTGACTTGTGTAAAAGTACTTTAAAATTCTTATTTGATTAATGTTTTTCATACCTAGGCGACCAAATGTTAAAAATTCATGAGATAGAAGAATTTTAAATTCGATTTTCACTCATTTCTTCATCAGACATAAAAGTATTTTGCACGTCTGTACTGTAACATTATTATCTTTTATTAGATTTTTCCTATGCCTGCTAGAGTTATATATATATATATATATATTTACACACACACATATATATGTATATATATATATATATATACATATATATATATTTATTTATTTATATGTTTGTTTGTGTGTGTGTATGTGTTTGTGTGTGTGTGTGTACATACTGTATTTTATAAGCAAAATTCACTGAGCAACTTGACTTGATATCCAAGAACCTAATTGTAGACATAAATGAAAACTAGTTTAGTTGCAATTCATTTCATTTTTTTTTTCTTTTCCATTTTGCCGATTTTGTTTTTCGCTTTATCTTTACATATGGAATTGTATACCACGTTTAGACAGGCACTGCACTGTATAGGAAATCACTTTCTATACGGAAATAAGGCATAGTTAAACATCTATAATTCAGTGTTCCTTTGAAATAGGCTACTATGAGGCATTTCAAAGAAGAGATTATTTAAAGCAGAAAGCGTCTTGCAATGAATGAAAGATAGAGAGAATAACATTTGACTTAGTAAGACTGTATTGACTTAGCTAAATACACAAGGAAATTAGATTATATAATAAAAAAAAACTTTAGTCAAAGCTACCTGAGATCTAAATATAAATAAGTGAAAATATGAAACTAAGAGTTTGGTATATTGAAATATAATATCCTGTCTCCCAACCAATGAAGTTGGAAAACCAAGTAAATATATTTTTTATATCAAATAATTCTGCCTACCTACTTCACGATGTACTGCATCAAATGGGGTAAAATCACAAATGTCCAATTATTATTTAAAGCACTTGTGTTATCAAGAGAAAGAAATTATAAACATTAATTGCAACAAACTTTCAAAGAATAGATATACATTAGATATTCTGTTGGAGTTGGTGACTTGTGTAAAAGTACTTTAAAGTTCTTATTTGATTAATGTTTTTCATAACTGGGCGACCAAATGTTAAAAACGCTCTGTGGAAATGATATGACAGACTAATTCCATCCCGAAATTCATGGGATAGAAGAATTTTTTATTCGATTTTCACTCTTTCCTTCACCAGAAAGACATAAAATATTTTTCACGTCTGTACAGTAACATTATTGTCTTCTATTAGATTTCTTCTATGCCTGCTAGAGTTATGTATATATATATATATATATATATATATATATATATGTATATATATATATATATATATATATATATATACACATACACACATACACACACACACACACACACACAAACACATATATCTACCTACACATATACACGCACATATATACATATATGTATATATATGTATATGTATATGTATTTATATATATATACACACACACACACACACATATATATATATATATATATATATATATATATATATATATATATATATATATATATATTTATATATATATTGTATATATATATATATTATATATATATAATATATAAATATGTATATGTATATATATATATGTATATATATAATATATTTGTATAAATATATATACATATATATATATATATATATATATATATATATATATATATATATATATATATATATAGAGAGAGAGAGAGAGAGAGAGAGAGAGAGAGAGAGAGAGAGAGAGAGAGATAAGTATATATATATATATATATATATATATATATATATATATATACATATAAGTTTACATACATACATACACATAAATGCATATGAATAAATGTTATTGTTATCGAATGGATCGAGCGCTGTTTGAATATGGCGCGTGGTGATATCACATGGTGGTGGCCACCCGAGCATGAAGGGTCGGCAGTACGTAACAAGTCTCGGGTGAGTGAGGATAACTAACATTGGCACCAGTTTGGCGGAAGTTCATTTGAAAATGGCATCAAATAAGTGACCACCGAAGCTAGTGAATGAGTTTGGCCTAAGAGAGTTGAAAGAAGGACGTCGAAATATGGTGTGAACTGACGGATTTGACCTAAACAAATCAAGCGATGGCCATACACCTGTCATTAGAGGTGGGCCAGAATTACGTCAATCCGAACTGGGGCAGCAACTAGTTGAAGATTGATACAAAGAGTAGAGATACCTCTAACAGACTCGATTGCCTCGATGGATAGTTGGTGTAGACCATTTCCTGCATTCCAGGAACTGTATATATCGTACGGAAAAAACGGATTATGGATACAAGACGGTGTGCGTTTAATTGAATACGCATATTTATTGGTGGGAATGATACAAAAGGCGAACCAATATTTTAGGGTGAAGTGGCAACAGAGGGCCAAAACATAGATATAAGATACGCCAGCGGGGCAGATCAGCATTGGAATTCAAGACTGCGTTGACGCCGGGGGAAGGTCCTCGGCAGGAGGGCATCCACATAGAAGACAGAACCCAACAGGTTCAGAGTGATTCAAGGTTCCATTGGGCAATAAGCTGTCCAGATGCATATGAGAATATTGGCGGCCTCAATAATATCGGTGGTCGTGGAATATCTTCTCAGAAGCTTTCAGTCTGAGACTACATATGTCTCTGTTTATGGGCTATGCAGGAGGAATGAAAAGAAGGGTAAATTACAGAGGCTGGTTGAAGAGGCCACAAGTTGTGCATTACTGGACTTAGAATATTCGACAACAGTGTATGGAGTTGGTTGGAAATGAATTATTATGAATAGCAGAAGACAGTGGAAGAGGAATCACTTTGCACATTCACTATTGAAAGTGGTACCACAGTATCCTCAATCAAACGTGTAACTCCAATTGTTTTATTGGAGGAATGAGTGCAACCATTGTGACTGATGTGGTGGGACTGTGATGTTCCTTTGCTATTAATCAGGAGTTCCATTAGATCGATAATGCAACTGGTGGAACAGACCAGGTAATAGTGTGTGGGAGAGTTATTAATTTGAAGACATTGTAAGTCACTACTTGATGCATTGATCAGGACTAATCAGACCAAGGTTTTGGGAGACTATGCATTGACAGCTCTGAGGGGGAATGAGGTTGAGAGGACAGCTTTGAGATTACATTGTCAATTTGTACACCTGCCATATATAAGAATTGTCAATCTTATTCAGGATGCAGGGATTAAAAATATAGAACTTAGAACGAGCTTGGTAAAGCATATTACCTAGGGAGGCATCAAATTTTAGAAGGCCAAACCCCGCCATATTGTGAGCATACCACTGGCTTCAAAATTTAACGAGGCCACTGCGTTGAATTTAAACATGTATTGTTGATCATCAAAGATTACAACCTCAATATCGTACTGCCAAAATTATGGTGATAAGTGTGCAACCACTATTATCAAGAAATGAATTATTGTTTCAAAAATGGATTATTATGATTGGGTCACCTGGGGAGATTCTTACAAACAAATGATGCGAATTCAATAATATCAAGATGTGAGCAATGGGGGAAGCATTTGATGTAAAGATCATGGGGTAATGGTGTGTGTAGTGGTAGGCAACATAGTGAGGAAGATTAAACCTGACAGTACGTGACGAATGTGGCCTTAGCTTGGTCAGAGTCAGCAAGAAACTCCTCATCAATTATGCCGGTTTTCCACCGAATCACCTTGGTTTTGGTCACAATCCAGGGATGCCTAATTTTATGTGCCAAAGAGAGATGAGAAAGATGATAGAATGCTGTGACCATTTTAATATATATACAAATTTTACCTCCCTGATCAAATCTTCGAACCCGCGCCGTAAGATTGACAGGTACGGTGGTGAGACCGACACAATGACCCACAAAGAGCTGTCCAACCAGACGCCTTATGAGACGTCATGGAACTTACCCATGTGCTCTTAGCAGAGCAGTGATAGCGAATTTTCACGGAACACCCCGCGATTACTCAGGGCAGCAACAGAATCACAAGTTCAAGTCCCAAATCAGGTTACCGAGGTTATATATATGTGAGAAAGATGGTAGAATGCAGTAACACATTTTGATATATATATACAAATTTTACCTCCCTGACCGGGACTCGAACCCACGCCGTAAGATTGACAGGTACGGTGGTGAGACCGATCGGCTACTCGACCCGCTAAAAGAATTGTCCAATCACACGCTCCTATGAGATGTCATGTAAACTTATTTATGCCTAGCAGAGCAGTGGATAGCGAATTTTCACGACACCCCGCGGGCACCCGGCAGCAACGAATCACAAATTCAAGTCCCAAATCAGGTTACCGAGGGCTATATATATGTAGAAAGATGGTAGAATGCAGTAACGCATTTTAACATATATACAAATTTTACCTCCCTGACCGGGACTCGAACCCGGCAACCTGATTTGGGACTTGAATTTGTGATTCCATTGCTGCCGAACGCCCGCGGGAATTGTCCGTGAAAATTCGCTATCACTGCTCTGCTAAGAGCACATAGGTAAGTTTCATGACATCTCATAAGGCGTCTGGTTGGACAATTCTTTTAGCGGGTCGAGTAGCCGATCGGTCTCACCACCGTACCTGTCAATCTTACGGCGTGGGTTCGAGTCCCGATCAGGGAGGTAAAATTTGTATATATATATTAGAATGCGTTACTGCATTCTATCATCTTTCTCACATATATATAACCTCGGTAACCTGATTTGGGACTTGAATTTGTGATTCCGTTGTTGCCGAGTGCCCGCGGGAATTGTCCGTGAAAAATCGCTATCACTGCTCTGCTAAGAGCACATAGGTAAGTTCCATGACGTCTCATAAGGCGTCTGGTTGGACAATTCTTTTAGCGGGTCGAGTAGCCGATCGGTCTCACCACCGTACCTGTCAATCTTATGGCGCGGGTTCGAGTCCCGTCAGGGAGGTAAAATTTGTATAAAAGAGAGATTGATATTTGGCGAGACAATGATGTATATGAGGAGGTGGATGAGGAGGGCCAGGAAGCATTATCGGTTCGGTGGATTATGACAAAGTTGGAAAATTGGTATTAAGACACGTTTAGTAGCAAGAGGTTTTGAAGAGGCCACAGAGACTTCAAAAATACTCCCCTACTTGTTCCAAGGAAGTGGTGCAGTTGTTACTCTGACTGTCTTCTATGAATTGTTGGAATTGCTATACAGTGGATGTAAAGGCTGCCTACCTGCAAGGCAACAAACTTGTACATTTACGCTCTCCCCCGGAGTTTGCTGATGGGTGGTTCTGGAGACTGAGAAAAACAGTATAAGGGTTGCATGATGCTGCTAGACATTGGTATCTGAGACTGAAAAGTCAACTGTTATGTCTTGGAGGAAAGGAATTATCACTGGATCGAGTTTTACTCTAGTTTCATAAAGGTAAAGCTAAGGGCGTGGTGTATATTTACGTTGATGATTTTCTGTCGGCAGAGTTCAAGAAACAAAGGATTGACCCTTTGGTTCATACATTTCTCA
>BOPN01004463.1:54094-56594 GCA_017312705.2 Penaeus japonicus | reverse complement strand
CAAGAAATGAATTATTGTTTCAAAAATGGATTATTATGATTGGGTCACCTGGGGAGATTCTTACAAACAAATGATGCGAATTCAATAATATCAAGATGTGAGCAATGGGGGAAGCATTTGATGTAAAGATCATGGGGTAATGGTGTGTGTAGTGGTAGGCAACATAGTGAGGAAGATTAAACCTGACAGCAGTTGCGACTTGAATGTGGCCTTAGCTTGGTCAGAGTCAGCAAGAAACTCCTCATCAATTATGCCGGTTTTCCACCGAATCACCTTGGTTTTGGTCACAATCCAGGGATGCCTAATTTTATGTGCCAAAGAGAGAGATTGATGTGAGAAAGATGATAGAATGCTGTAACGCATTTTAATATATATACAAATTTTACCTCCCTGACTGGGACTCGAACCCGCGCCGTAAGATTGACAGGTACGGTGGTGAGACCGATTGGCTACTCGACCCGCTAAAAGAGCTGTCCAACCAGACGCCTTATGAGATGTCATGGAACTTACCTATGTGCTCTTAGCAGAGCAGTGATAGCGAATTTTCACGAACAATTCCCGCGGACACTAGGCAGCAACAGAATCACAAGTTCAAGTCCCAAATCAGGTTACCGAGGTTATATATATGTGAGAAAGATGGTAGAATGCAGTAACACATTTTAATATATATACAAATTTTACCTCCCTGACCGGGACTCGAACCCGCGCTGTAAGATTGACAGATACGGTGGTGAGACCGATCGGCTACTCGACCCGCTAAAAGAATTGTCCAATCAGACGCCTTATGAGATGTCATGGAACTTATCTATGTGCTCTTAGCAGAGCAGTGATAGCGAATTTTCACGGACAATTCCCGCGGGCGGTCGGCAGCAACGGAATCACAAATTCAAGTCCCAAATCAGGTTACCAAGGTTATATATATGTGAGAAAGATGGTAGAATGCAGTAACGCATTTTAATATATATACAAATTTTACCTCCCTGACCGGGACTCGAACCCGGCAACCTGATTTGGGACTTGAATTTGTGATTCCGTTGCTGCCGAGTGCCCGCGGGAATTGTCCGTGAAAATTCGCTATCACTGCTCTGCTAAGAGTACATAGGTAAGTTTCATGACATCTCATAAGGCGTCTGGTTGGACAATTCTTTCAGCGGGTCGAGTAGCCGATCGGTCTCACCACCATACCTGTCAATCTTACGGCGTGGGTTCGAGTCCCGGTCAGGGAGGTAAAATTTGTATATATATTAAAATGCGTTACTGAATTCTACCATCTTTCTCACATATATATATAACCTCGGTAACCTGATCTGGGACTTGAATTAATGATTCCATTGCTGCCGAGTGCCCGCGGGAATTGTCCGTGAAAATTCGCTATCACTGCTCTGCTAAGAGCACATAGGTAAGTTCCATGACATCTCATAAGGCATCTGGTTGGACAATTCTTTTAGCGGGTCGAGTAGCCGATCGGTCTCACCACCGTACCTGTCACTCTCATGGTGCGGGTTCGAGTCCCGGTCAGGGAGGTAAAATTTGTATAAAAGAGAGATTGATATTTGGCGAGACAATGATGTATATGAGGAGGTGGATGAGGAGGGCCAGGAAGCATTATCGGTTCGGTGGATTATGACAAAGTTGAAAAATTAGTATTAAGACACGTTTAGTAGCAAGAGGTTTTGAAGAGGCCACAGAGACTTCAAAAATACTCCCCTACTTGTTCCAAGGAAGTGGTGCAGTTGTTACTCTGACTGTCTTCTATGAATTGTTGGAATTGCTATACAGTGGATGTAAAGGCTGCCTACCTGCAAGGCAACAAACTTGTACATTTACGCTCTCCGCCGGAGTTTGCTGATGGGTGGTTCTGGAGACTGAGAAAAACAGTATAAGGGTTGCATGATGCTGCTAGACATTGGTATCTGAGACTGAAAAGTCAACTGTTATGTCTTGGAGGAAAGGAATTATCACTGGATCGAGCTTTACTCTAGTTTCATAATGGTAAAGCTAAGGGCGTGGTGTATATTTATGTTGATGATTTTCTGTCGGCAGAGTTCAAGAAACAAGGGATTGACCCTTTGGTTCATACATATCTCATAGGAGGTTCAGAGTCCAAGGCTTTCAAATGTGTGGGTCTTAATGTATCTAGCAGGGACAGTAGAATTACCATTGACTAATATCTGTATACTCCAACGGGAAGAAGTGACGCGAACTCAATATTTCATACAAATACAATTCATAATTTTCATGTCTTCATAACTATTATGAAAATCATAATTCTTGAGTAAAAGCTTAAGTATAAGCAAAAAATAATCGAACGCCATCATGAAAGATATGTTTATACTGTCGCTCAGTTCGGGGCATCGGGGCGCCCGGCGTTCGAAAAAAGATTGTTCTGGATAGAAGAGCAATGCATGTTATTATTAGTATTATTGTTATCATTACCAATGATGATATTATAATTATAATTGATATTATTTATATAATTGTTTTTGTTATTTACAGTAGT
>BOPN01004463.1:41594-46594 GCA_017312705.2 Penaeus japonicus | reverse complement strand
ATCTTCCTGGCTTTTCAGATATTTATGTTCATACTTTTATATATATATATATATATATATATATATATATATACCTTCCCATGCACTTGCCAGAAAGTTGACTTATGTAATAAACCATAATTACAACACAGTCACTCTTAGACCCATTTTTAAAGCAACTAATACTATTAGCAGTTTTTTCAAAACCAAAGATAAGGTTAGAGACTCCCTAAACTCGTCTACTGTATATAAATATGTATGTGGTAGCTGTAATGCTGTCTATGTTGGAAAGACCACCCGAAATCTTTCCATTAGAGTAGACGAACACAAAGGAATCTCTTTCCGGACAAAATCCAGATTGAATAAACCAATGTTTTCATCCATCAGAGATCATAGTGAAGAGAATGATCACCCAATCAATAACTGCAATTTTTCCATTATTGACTCTGCTACCTGTGATTTAGATTTATGTATTTTAGAAAGCATTTGGATATGGAAACTAAAACCTGAATTAAATGAATATAGTTCATCAACCAACCTTGAAATATTAAAATAATACAGTCACCCCCGTATCCATTTTCTTCTTCTTGGCACGGGTTGTGTGCTCTTATTTCTTGACACTTTTACTCTGTGTATAACCAACCAACATAAAGCAAGTATGTATGGTATTTTATGAACCTGTGTTTTACCTTTTTGATGCTTTTGTATTATTCTTAATTATGTTTACTTTTACTATTTTATTACTTTTAACATGTATGTTTTTATTCTTATATTACAGTCACTGATGATGAGTATTGTAATACTCGAAACGTTTGAGATAAATAATGTTCCCTGCTGCCCTGGCTGTTAACTTCCTTATTAAGGCCCGCTTCCCAGCTGGAAGATCAATTGTACAAGTATTAAGAAGATATGGAGAGTCTGTGGTACGTCTATTCAGGGATTATGAGAAGAATCATCTCAAGCTTAGAAAAAGTTTACTTGATTTACAATTTCTCAAAGAGTGCAAACTTAACAAGTTAGTGCCTAAGTTCCTGAAAATTAAGATT
Organism: Penaeus japonicus; assembly: GCA_017312705.2. Lineage (NCBI taxonomy): Eukaryota > Metazoa > Arthropoda > Malacostraca > Decapoda > Penaeidae > Penaeus > Penaeus japonicus. The sequence goes on along the minus strand of BOPN01004463.1, from coordinate 45,569 downwards.
TGGAAATTAGATCGTTCCACTAAGAAAATATATAGAGAATTCCAAGAACAGCTTTTAGACATAGAAATAAAGAGTAAAACAGATGAAGTGACAAAGAAAAAGAACCTAGAAAATCAAGTCATCAGTAAACTGAAAGCAACCCTCTCAGTGCTAGATTATAATCATATAACAAATTTTGTCACCAGAACTAATGACAAAAAGTTAAGTGATGTGAAATTTAAGCATGAAAACAAATTGTTTCAGTTAGGTGTGGATAACTTACATGACACTGTGAATCCGGAAAAAGTAGTGTATAATCTATCTAATTTTCCCTTATCTCCTGCTCTCAAAAAGGTTTTAGCTAAAGGTTTGAAATATGCTATTACTCCTCATAAATTACACCTGCCTAAATTTCTTCTACAGTTTGAAAAGCTTTTCAAAGCCCTTGACAAACATGACATTTTGAATAAGGATTCTCATACAAGTCAAAATGTAAAATCTACCATTAGAAACTTAGCCTTCTCACATTACTACAGTTTCAATTGCAACAAAACAGAATCTGGTTTAAAGAAAGAAGAGGTCAAACTTTTGAAGGGTTTAGGAAACAATAAAGACATTATTGTTACTAAACCAGACAAAGGCCAAGGTGTTGTGCTTTTAAACAGGCAGAATTACATAGACAAAATGTTGAACATCTTATCTGACCCTGCTAGATTTACTTTAGTCAATGAGGATCCTCTAAAAATCATTATCAGGAAGGAAGACAAATTAAATAGAGTATTAACAGAATTAAAGAAGCAAGATGTAATTGATCAATATACTTATTCAACCTTACATGCTTCAGGCTCTAAACCAGGTGTAATTTATGGCTTGCCCAAGATCCACAAGGAGAATACTCCTCTTAGACCTATTCTGTCAGCCATAGGAACAGTGAATTACAATATTGCAAAATTTCTTGTGCCCAAACTAAAGTGTTTAACAACCAATGTACATACTATACATGATACTTTTTCTTTTGTAAATACTATTTCTAACATTCTAATACTTGATCAGTATTTCATGGCCAGTCTTATTGTGACAATTTGTTCACAAACGTTCCATTGCAAGAAACTTCCAATATAATTTTAGAAGCATTATTCAATAATGATTCCACAGTACATGGTATCAACAAAAGACAGTTTAAGAACCTATTAGACATTGCAACAAAGGACATTCTCTTCATGTTTAATGATCAAACTTTTAAACAAATTGATCAAAATTGTATAGGTGGCACTTTAGGCTAACCTTAGCTAATATCTTTATGTCTCATTTTGAAGAAATCTGGCTAAGAGAATGTCCTTCACAATTCAAGCCAGCTTTCTACTACAGATATGTTGATGATACATTTCTCCTATTTACCTCTAAAGAACAGGTTGCCAAATTTCATGAATATTTCAATTCAAAATATAATGCTTGATAAATTTACAGTTGAAATAGAAAGGGAAGGACACATTCCTTTCTTAGATATAGACATTAAAAGATACAATGGAACTTTTGTTACTTCAGTTTATAGAGCCACTTATACTGGTCTTACTACACAGTATGACAGCCTCATTCCCCAAAGATACAAAACAAATCTAGTCCAAACTCTAGTCATGAGAGCATATAAAATTTCTAAAACTTATCATATTTTTTGTGAAGAAATAGAGTTCATTAAGAACACACTGAGAAAAAATGGTTTTCCGAATTTTGTTCTAGACAACACTATCAGGAAAACACTAGATAAGATCTTTATCAAAAAAGATCCTGTGCTCACTGTCCCAAAAGATGACATCTTTATTCATCTACCCTATATTGGCCAACCTTCCCATGCACTTGCCAGAAAGTTGACTTATGTAATAAACCATAATTACAACACAGTCACTCTTAGACCCATTTTTAAAGCAACTAATACTATTAGCAGTTTTTTCAAAACCAAAGATAAGGTTAGAGACTCCCTAAACTCGTCTACTGTATATAAATATGTATGTGGTAGCTGTAATGCTGTCTATGTTGGAAAGACCACCCGAAATCTTTCCATTGAGTAGACGAACACAAGGGAATCTCTTTCCGGACAAAATCCAGATTGAATAGGCCAATGTTTCGTCATCAGAATCATGGTGAAGAGAATGATCACCCAATCAATAATTGCAATTTTTCCATTATTGACTCTGCTACCTGTGATTTAGATTTATGTATTTTAGAAAGCATTTGGATATGGAAACTAAAACCTGAATTAAATGAATATAGTTCATCAACCAACCTTGAAATATTAAAATAATACAGTCACCCCCGTATCCATTTTCTTCTTCTTGGCACGGGTTGTGTGCTCTTATTTCTTGACACTTTTACTCTGTGTATAACCAACCAACATAAAGCAAGTATGTATGGTATTTTATGAACCTGTGTTTTACCTTTTTGATGCTTTTGTATTATTCTTAATTATGTTTACTTTTACTATTTTATTACTTTTAACATGTATGTTTTTATTCTTATATTACAGTCACTGATGATGAGTATTGTAATACTCGAAACGTTTGAAATAAATAATGTTCCCTGCTGCCCTGGCTGTTAACTTCCTTATTAAGGCCCATATTTTTATGTTTATATTTTTATATATATATATATATATATATATATATATATATATATATATATATATATATAGATAGATAGATAGATAGATAGATAGATATTTTACTTTATGGATGCTAAATTATTTGTACCTTATGTTGGCCCGAAAATGGAGTTCAATACAGCCCCAACCACAACCTCTTTCCCTCCAACAGCTTCCCTTTCCCTCACAGGCCAGAGTATGATAGGCAGTGTGACCTGACCGCTAACCGACCTGGCTTCACTCTCGGCGCCAATAGTTGACATGAAACAAACGACATTTTAGAACTTATATCAAACCTTATAACGCATCAATGTATTAAAACGAAATGAAACGGCCAAGATTAGAGTACCCACGCAGAAAAGGTGTAAAATATACTGTAGGTATACAATGTTTACACAAGTGTAGGCTACAGTCATACAAACCACTATTCGAACAAAATGGTACACAGTTTCGAGATGCTTATCATAACAAATCATCTGTTTTTTTAAATATTTCCAAAAATCACGCCACACCTTTAATAATATTCCCTCTACTAGCATCCAAAGACCGATTCCTTGTAGTGGTAATCTTCTTCTCTTAAAGAGATTAACTGATGCTGGGTAGACGAAGAAGCCGAGATGTTTAAGCCTTTTGAAGATCTAATGAGGTTACGACTGACGAGCAAAGCCAATATCCATCACATGTGTAAATGGGATTAATCATCGAGTTTGTTTTCTCATGCTTGAGGTTTATCATCTTTCCGTCAGTCTGTTTCTTCCTTTATTAAGAATTATTTTTCTGACTTCTCATCCATTTTCTGTAGAATTCGCCATTCTACCTTTACTCACATTTGTCAGACGGCATTGCAAAGGAATGAAAAGTAAATGAAGGAAATATAAACTACTAACTTGTTCTCAAGTTAGTGCCATTTTTTTTTTTCAGAAATAACCTGGAAAGCAAAAGCAAAGGGGAAAAAGGAATGATGCAACACATGAGAGGCAGTGCGGGGATAACTAACTCCGGTTCCCCCTTTGATTGGATCAGCAGCTCATTTGTCCGGGTTTTGTTGCTACGCAGAAGGGAGGACACGACCAATGGCTTCCCGGAGCAGGCTTTTCGTATCTGCCATTTCGGTCAAAAATTGGTAATGATTACATGAGTTATGTATATATATATATATATATATATATATATATATATATATATATATATATATATATATATATATATATATATATATAAGGGCGAGCGTTGTTTACTGTGGTTTGCATCTGGCTGGATAACTCTTTCGTTTAGTCATTTTATTTTGTTCACACTTTACAAGTTTTGAAAGGATAAAAAACCATGTTTGACAAGCCTTTGCACGAGATTCATCAACATGT
>BOPN01004462.1:122188-123736 GCA_017312705.2 Penaeus japonicus | reverse complement strand
TATATATATACACACATACGTATTCATTCATACATAAGTCAATAGATCAAGAGATAAACCTACAGATCGAGTGGCATACCTATTAATACCGAGAGACAAAAGTTTACAACCATATCCCTCTGCCACATAGGGCGTGCGTCCTAAGCCGTCGCCAAGGAATGATGTTTGGGCGTTGATATGCAGGTGTCACGCTTGCCAAGGAGCTGATAAGATGATCGTTTAGAATGTCAGTTGAGAGAGTGATTACCTGTCATGTGCTGTCTCGCTGCTATACTTTGTTCTTTTCTTTTTCTCTTTTTTTCTTTTTCACTATATGCATATTAACATTACACATATGAATGGGGGTATACACGTATGTGGGTGTGTTTTGTTTGTGTATTCTGTCTGTGTTTGTGTGTGATTGTGTTGTTTGTTTGTATGTATGTTTATTTTTTCTTTATATGTATCTATTAACATTGATTTTTTATCCGCTGTTCACTCTCTTTTCTGTTGAGAAGATCCTTCGTCTAAAAGATTTCCTCTTAAGATTACGTATGGTTCATCGCCTTTCTTTTACCTTTATAGTTTAACCAGGCAAATATTTTTTTCTTTCCCTTAAGACGCCAGTCAATTTTCCCTTTGCATCTTTTTCTTTCTTTTTTTATCTTTTTTTTATTTGGGTGTGCAGTAAGAACGGATAGATTACAGAATATGTATATTCTTTTTATCGTTCAACTTCTTTTTCTTTTTCTTTTTTCTGCTTCTCATTCTCATTCTCATTCTCATTCTTTTTCTCCTTCTCCTATTATTTTTCTTTTACTTTTCCTCCTCCTCCTCATCTTTCTCTGTCCCCCTCTGCTCCTCCTCCTCCTTCCCCTCCTCCTCCTTCTCCACCTCCACCTCCACCGTCTCGTCCTCCTCGTCGTCGTCGTCCTCCTCCTCCTCCTCCTCCTCCTCCTCCTCCTCCTCCTCTTCCTTCCCCACCTCCTCTTCCTTCCCCACCTCCTCCTCCTTCACCTCTTCCTCCTCCAACTCCTCCTCCTCCCCCTCCTCTTCCTCCTCCCCCACCACCTCCTCCTTCCCCACCTCCTCCTTCCCCACCTCCTCCTCCCCCACCTCCTCCTTCCCCACCTCTTCCTTCCCCACCTCCTCCTTCCCCACCTCCTCCTTCCCCACCTCCTCCTCCCCCACCTCCTCCTTCCCCACCTCCTCCTTCCCTACCTCCCTCCCTTCCCCACCTCCTCCTTCCCCACCTCCTCCTTCCCCACCTCCTCCTTCCCCACCTCCTCCTTCCCCACCTCCTCCTTCCCCACCTCCTCCTCCCCCTCCTCCTCCTCCTCCTCCTCCTCCTCCTCCTCCTCCTCCTCCTCCTCCTCCTCCTCCTCCTCTTCCTCCTCCTCCACCTCCTCTTCCTCCTCCTCCACCTCTTCCTCCTCCTCCTCCTCCTCCTCCTCCTCCTCCTCTTCCTCCTTCCCCACCCCCTCATCCTACCTTATCCATGCCTCACCAGCCTTATCACATGTAAATGAATTATTGCATATTAAGCATGCTTGTGTTGCATTCTTCCGT
>BOPN01004462.1:87188-89688 GCA_017312705.2 Penaeus japonicus | reverse complement strand
AGTGACAGTGAGTTTAAACATATGCGTGTGTGTGTGTGTGTGCTTCGACACACATATGTATATATGTACATATACATATATACTGTATATGTGTGTATATATATATATATATATATATATATATATATATATATATATATATATATATATATATATATATATATATATATACCCAGAGAGAGAGGTAGGGAGGGAGAGAGGGAGAGAGAGAGAGAGACAGAGACAGGGACAGAGACAGAGAGAGACAGAGAGAGAGAGACAGACAGAGAGGCAGACAGAGAGAGAGAGAGAGAGAGAGAGAGAGAGAGAGAGAGAGAGAGAGAGAGAGAGAGAGAGAGAGAGAGAGAGAGAGAGACAGACACAGAGAGAGAGAGAGAGAGAGAGAGAGAGAGAGAGAGAGAGAGAGAGAGAGAGAGAGAGAGAGAGAGAGAGAGAGAGAGAGAGAGACAGACAGAGAGAGAGAGAGACAGAGAGAGAGAGAGAGACAGAGAGAGAGAGAGAGATAGAGAATGACAGAGAACGAGGGAAGGAGAGAAAGAGAGAGGTAGAGAGAAACTAACAGAAACATAAATGTGTGTGTGTATGTGATGTGTGTTACTTTTAATAGAATTTCTTGTCACGCTTATTTCTTCTAATTTAAAAGTAGCTTACACGCCCTTCGGGTCCAATCCTCTTAGCTCGCCGATACCTTTCAGCCCCGCCCACACGCCCACCGTTAGTCTCTCTGCCAATCTGTCTATGTGTCTGTCCGTCTATTTCCCTGTATATCTGGCTATCTGTAAGTTTAAATGTGATTCTGCCTTTCTCTATCTACCTATCCATCTATTTACCTATCTATCTTTCTTTCTTTTCTCTTTCTCTTTCTCTTTCTCTCTATCTCTCTCTCTCCCTCTCTCCCTCTCACCCCCCCCTCTCTCTCTCTCTCTCTCTCTCTCTCTCTCTCTCTCTCTCTCTCTCTCTCTCTCTCTATCTATCTATCTATCTATCTATCTATCTATCTACCTCTTCTATTTATCTATCACCTTTTCGTCTTCCTTTTATTCAACCCACTCTTTATCCATATACCTATCTATCTACCTCTTCTATCAAGCTATCACCATCTCGTCTTGTTTGTACCCACAGACAGACAGACAGACCTGGAGTCGATTACGTAACAAGACATTGCAACAAAGCAAGATTTGAAGAAAAAAAAAAAGATCATTCAATTTCAGACGGATCTTGGGTGGGTGACGCAACCCGAGCTTTTGGGTGGAGTTGCGTTTGAGTGTGTGTGTGGGTTTGTGTGTGTGTGTGTGTGTGTGTGGGTTTAGATGTGTGTGGGTTAGGGGTAGTGTGTGGTGTGTGTGTGTTGAGGGGGTAAGGTGAATTGGTTTTGTGTGAGGTGTGGGGTGTGGGGACACGGGGGAGGGGGAGAAAAGGGTGAGGGGGAGGTTGTGTGTGTGGGTTGGTGGGTGTGGTTTTGTGTGTGGGGGTGCTTTTTGTGGGTGTTTTTTTGTGGGTGAGTAGGTGGTTGGGTGTGGGTTTGTTTGCGTGCGTATGTGTGTTGAGAGAGAGAGAGAGAGAGAGAGAGAGAGAGAGAGAGAGAGAGAGAGAGAGAGAGAGAGAGAGAGAGAGAGAGAGAGAGAGAGAGAGAGAGAGAGAGAAAGGGGTGAACACACATACATAAAGGTAAAGAAAGAAAGAAAGAAAAATTGAAAGAAGAGAAGAATATACGCCCATGAGAATATTCAACACCGCTTAAACAACTTTCTCACAAAATACGGCAAGATTGCATACGTCAACATGTCAGTACAATGACAACATTTAAAGAACTAATGACAAGGCATGTCTTTCTGGGGTCAAGTGCTCTCGTTTCCTCTCCTCGATTCACCAAAGCTGCGCATGTTGCTTTTGTTTTGTTATTTATAGTAAAAGTAATGGAAATACTTGTAACAACAACAACAACAAAAAACATTATTATTATTATCATTATTATTATTATCATTATTGTCATCATTATCATTACTATTATTATCATTATTATCATTATTATCATTATCATTATCATTATCATTATCATTATCATTATCATTATCATTATTGTTATCATTACTAACATTATTATTATCATTATTATCATTATCATTTATATTATTACTATAAATACCATTATTTTACCTGAAAGAAATAAAGATGATGCATGAGTGAGAGAGAGGGAGAGAAATGGGTAGAAGTAGGGAGAAAGAGACAGAGAAAAAGAGAAAGAGATAGATAGCGAGAGAGAGAAAGAGAGAGAGAGAAAGAGAAAGAGAAAGAGAAAGAGAAAGAGAAAGAGAGAGAGAGAGATAGTTAGCAAGAGAGAGAGAGAGAGAAAGAGAGAGAGAGAGTGAGAGAGAAAGAAAGATAAAGAGAGAAAGAGAGAATGAGAGAAAGAAAGAAAGGGAATAGGAGTAAAAAGACAAAAAAGTGAATCGAAAGATTTTTTTCCAAGTTTACGAATTTACGAAACAACAAACATAAA
>BOPN01004462.1:80000-82500 GCA_017312705.2 Penaeus japonicus | reverse complement strand
ACTGACAGGCACAGTGCCAACCTTGGGCTTCCTGGTATATATTGTCAAGGATATTGAGCCATTGACATGTGAGAGAAAGGGTGAGAGAAAGAGGAGAAGAGAGGAGGGAGAGAGAGAGAGAGAAACAGAGAGAGAGAGAGAGAGAGAGAGAGAGAGAGAGAGAGAGAGAGAGAGAGAGAGAGAGAGAGAGAGAGAGAGAGAGAGAGAGAGAGAGAGAGAGAGAGAGAGAGAGAGAGAGAGAGTGAGAGAGAGAGAGAGAGAGAGAGAGGAGAGAGAGAGAGAGAGAGAGAGAGAGAGAGAGAGAGAGAGAGAGAGAGAGAGAGAGAGAGAGAGAGAGAGAGAGAGAGAAATGAGGGATAGAAAGAGAAAGACAAAAATATTTGGCTTACAAGTGCTATTACACATTCGTAGTCACTTTTCCCCTTGATAGTCACCTAACGTAACATGGTAACATCAAAATACAAAACAGTGTAAAATTAGTGGCAGAAATTATTTGCAACAAGCCTCAATATTGCATTGGAATAATACACATTTAAATCGGTTTTGAAAATGACTCTGATATCTCCATCTTTGTTCTCTCTTACTCATGCTCATCCTATTCCAAAGAAACTGCAATTTTCCGGCTACAACAAGACTAAAATAATTTTGTATTTTTTTCTCCTTTCCGTTGAACATTCTCGATGGCTGACTCCATTGGCAACCGATGCTAACTTGCAATCACACATTCTCTGTTAAACGTATTTGCTAAACAGTGAAAATGCTTTTTATTTCTTTATAAAGTCTTCAACCTATGCAAGTGAAAGAGAGTAATATAAATAGGATTGACTTGCTAAAACTGTAATGTACTGACAGTGTCATCTTCAATAATAGTTATATCATGATGATATTCATGTTTTTGTCTTATATTGGCTGAGAAAACATTTAGACAGATGTATAATCTCGATTCTCTGTAAATGGATACATGATATATCGTATTGGTGTTCTTGCTAAGTGATCAGTAATTATTCATACAATATCATCTATGATATTGTAGTTTTCGTCTAGTGACCATCCATAACCTAACCTAACCAAACCATTAGATAAAAACATATAAACATATAGAAGTTCTTATCCTGTGCTGTCTCACGCAAATTAACATGAGTGCTGACATTCCACATTTGATATTCAATATACATGTTCTCCAATACCGCTTTTTCTACGGTGCAGCTAAAAGGAAACCCACTTTATCACAGGCCATGCGAAGCGAACTGTCAGCGGAAACCCACTCGCCGGGAACATCTGCTAGTCCCCAGAAACTCCGAGACATCCTTTTCCATTCAAGAGCATTCGTGAAGTTAACAAGGACCGGGATAGGGTCTTCTACGTAGCGTACTTCCTCTTCTGTTTGCTCTTCACTGTAAATTATACTTGGCTACTCAGACTCCGAGACGCGGCCTCTGACTTTCATCAACTAGATCTCACGTTCTTGGTTCTGAGGAGTTTGTTTGTTTGTTTGTGTTTGTTTGTGGGTGTGTGTTTGTTTGTTTGTTTGTGGGTGTGTGTTTGTTTGTGTGTGTGTTTATGTGTGTGTGTGGTTGTTTGTGTGTGTGTGTGTGTGTGTTTATGTGTGTGTGTGCTTCCCTGTGTGTGTGTATGTGTGTGTGTGTGTGTGTTCTTCAGGCAAAAGTTTACACAAGCTTCTTTTTTTATTTGAAACCGGTGGTCTTCCGGGTGAGTGTAGAACGTTCTTCCTAAATATTGTGAGCATTTGGCTGACCTCCCCCAAATAGCGAGTGCTTTTGGTTCTTCACCGTTCAGAATCTTTTTGGATCGTCTTGAGATCTTAGTTAAAATCATTGGAAAACACTACGATCAATGATATAAAAATCTAATAAAGGGAATGCTTGTATCTATTATATTTTTGTTTCTTCATTCAAAGAGTTTGGTTATCAGATATATAATACAAAAGGTTTCAAGTGGCATCAAAATGTCAAAGTACTGTAAGGAGAGTCACTTGGGAAACTTTATCCCACTTTCCGGACTAGTATGTTGCAGCAACACTCATCTGTATAGGAACACACATAAAATGTAAAGAATTCAACTTATAATTTAATAGGAACACACACATAAAATGTAAAGAATTCAACTTATAATATAATACAATACACTCAAGAACATGATGACTTGTTTGAAGTATTTCTTAAGTCTCTCTCGACCGACCATCTGCAAAGCGCCATCTGGACGTTTTTTTTTTTTTTTTTTTTTTTTTTTTTTTTTTTTTTTTTTTTTTTTTTTTTTTTTTTTTTTTTTGAGGGGGGGGGGCAGGTATTGCTATCTGTTATGTTGTCTTCTGTTCTCCGTGCTTTTATCATCTTTGTTATGGCTTACTACTGTCAATATAACTACTACTGTACTGTTACTATTACTGCTATCACTACTACTACTACTGCTGCTGCTACTACTACTACTACCACTGCAGCTGCTACTATTACTGCTACCACAACTATTACTACTTCTGTTA
>BOPN01004462.1:75000-77500 GCA_017312705.2 Penaeus japonicus | reverse complement strand
ACAACAGAATCAACAACAACAGCATCAACAACAACAGCATCAACAGCAACAGCATCCAGAACAACAGCATCAAAAACAACAGAATCAAGAACAACAGCATCAACAACAACAGAATCAACAACAACAGCATCAACAACAACAGCATCAACAGCAGCATCAACAACAACAGCATTAAGAACAACAGCATTGACAGCAACAGAATCAACAACAACAGCACTGACAGCAACAGCAGCAACACCACCGATCACCAAGATTCAAGAGCGCGTGTGGCGAGAGCCCTCGAAGGCCCGCAAACACCTGCAGAAGTACCTTCACACGCACTGGCTTGCAATATCGAATGTTGCAGATAGATTGGGCACGTGCGGATTTTCTCCCACTTCGCTTTTGTTGTTCTTTCTTTCTTAGGTCTTGAATTCCTTCTTTTCTCTTTCTTCTGGGAGGGATTTATCTTCTTTTCTGATCCTGTTCTGTATTATTTCTTTTTTTCTTTCGTTCTTTTCCATTTTTTTCTTTCTTATTTTCTTTTTTGTTTTGAAATCTTGTGTTTCTACTGGTTCTCTTCCTTTCCTTTGATTTTCTTTTTACCTCCTTTTTATTTTCCTTGAGTTTTCAATGTCATCTATCTCTATTTATGTCATCTCCATAACGGTCATTTTCATTTTTTTTCACATTCTTCGTAATAGTTATTCTCATTTTCCTGTTCCTCCTCCTCCTTCGGGTCCACCTTGTAGAATGTAAAGTGATTCTAAGAACCTTCTTCTTTGCTTATTTGTTGATCTTATATGTTCAAGCACTATCACTCAACCCACATACGCACACACAACGCACGCACACACACACACACACACACACTTCCAAGTACATGCACACCTGCACACATGATGTCAGTCATGCTTCCCGCCCAAGACTCGCCAGTGCACATGAATCCTCATTCTAATCATGATTCTGCGAAGCACACTTAAGTGTTTTTTTTCCACCAGTATAACTGCACAGTCAAAAAACTGCAATGTTAAACCGGACCACGTGTGCGAAACATCACTGGCGCAGTTGTAGCTGGGGTGAAGCCTGTCTGGTGGCAAGCGGTCGATGCCTGAGCGATGACTGAGGACTGAACTGCATGAACTGCGCAGTTAAGCTGACCCGGGGCGGAGGGAAGCTCAACCCCTGGCTCAGTCTGCGCCGCGTTGGTGAGACGCTGAGATGTCGGACTTGCGGAATTTCTCAAGGGCGTTTCTGAGGGAATTCATTGCCTTGTATCGAAGTCATGACTGCCTTTGGAAGACGAAGAGCAAAAGTTACTCCGACAGAGACCTAAAGAGATCAGCATACAGGAAACTAGTTGAAAAGTTGAAGGAAGTTGACCCAGAGGCGAATCGAGAAGCGGCTGTGAAGAAAATAAATAACCTGAGAAGCGCTCATAGGAAAGAGCTGAAGAAAGTGACAGATTCGAAGAGATCGGCTGATCAAAACCCATACACCCCCAGGCTGTGGTATTTCAATCTCCTGAGTTTTTTGGTGGACCAAGAGAACTCACGGGCGTCGGTTTCTGATTGGGACAGATTGGGAGATCGGGAGGCCAAAGTAAGTTAGAAATATTAATGAATGTTAATTTGATTTAATTAAGAGTGACGACGAAGGAGGGTTTTATCCCATGATAATTAGGAGTAACATCAAATGGCAATTTGTAAATTTATGGAGATATACCGAATTCTATATAAAAATCAATACCATTTGTATGCAAATATCCATGAGAAACTGTCACCTCTTCATAAATCTGTGTAAGTATCACAGCCTTATTGGTCGAACCTGTCTGTCGGTGTATATCTAATGGGAGGCAGGGTTCTGATAGGAGATACAGCATGCCATTGCAACATTCTTTTGTCCCTCTTGCCATCGAGTGCCTCTTAGTCCCCTTTTTGATCTAGTGGCCCGAAACGGTTGGCAAAGTTCCATGTATATTATTTCCTTTCTTGTTCAGGTACTGGAAACTGATGTATGTAAATCACAAATAGTTGATTTGCAGACACATAAACAGTAATGCCCCATAATTGTTAAAAACGAAAGAATAAGATAAAGCAAGAGAATAAAAATAAAAAAAACCTTTCTCATCGATATCAACATAATTTATCATATCTCCATTTCTAGGAATCTACGGATTTAGATCCCTCACATGACCAGGATTCAAAGGAACCACCCAAGGAAGAACCGTCACCAGCTCCACCAGTGCAATCAGCCCAATCGCACAACACACCCGAAGAAGCAAGACCACAGAAGAGGCTCAACGAAGAACCTACCAACCAAGCACTGATCTTGATGGCTGAGCGTCTCCATGGCAACGAGGCTGAGGATGATTCTGACATCACGGGAAGACACATAGCTTCAAAATTGAGAATTCTTTCACAGGGTCAGCGTATATATGCAGAGAGACTTATTGCTGAGGTACTGTTTGAGGCTCAGTTGGGGAATCTCAGTAGAGAATGCAGATTGTTAGTTAAGAACA
>BOPN01004462.1:57500-65000 GCA_017312705.2 Penaeus japonicus | reverse complement strand
AATGTTCAAAGTACAGTGCGCGGACAAGGTATTAAATTCTTGCATTGTTGATATGCATTTGATTCAAGACTCTAGATCAACATGATTATTAGCAAGAGAGAAAAAAAAGAATTAAAGTGGTAAATTCTCTAAGTAAAGCTATTGTTTTCCTGCACGAATGCATGTATGCAAGGCGACATGCACGTTCGCATGCACACAGGTAAATACATATTAGCATACACAGGGACACATATGTATATATACACAGATACACACCTGCAAATATACATGAAAAATATACACAAACATACACACATGTACATATACACAGACACACACACACACACACACACACATACACAACAAAGAGCAATGAAAATGGAGATGGAGAAGGAATAGAGAGAGAGATAAACAGAGAGAGAGAAAGAGGGTGAGATAGACAGACAGAGAGAGAGAGAGAGAGAGAGAGAGAGAGAGAGAGAGAGAGAGAGAGAGAGAGAGAGAGAGAGAGAGAGAGAGAGAGAGAGAGAGAGAGAGAGAGAGAGAGAGGGAAAGAGATAGAGAAGGAGAGAGAGACAGAGGAAAATATTTTGTTGTTGTTGTTCAGTTATATAATTCCATACTTCCTATTTCTTCTTAATTTAATTTAGTTAATGTGTGTGTGTGCTCATGTATGTGTGTATGCGTATAGGGGGGTGGGGGTGCACCTGTGTGTGTGTGTGTGTGTGTGTGTGTGTGTGTGTGTGTGTGTGTGTGTGTGTGTGTGTGTGTGTGTGTGTGTGTGTGTGTGTATGTGTGTGTTTGTGTCTGTGTGTATCTGTGTGTGTGTATAAGCGTCTATGTGCATGTGTGCGTTCATGGACGTCGCATGGCACACAAGCATTCATGCATGAACGCAATATCTCGGCTAAATATATTACTCCCAAGAAATTCACCGAGACACTTTCCTGACCTGCACCACCAATAAGTGGAGGAGATGGAAGAGACAGAGAACGGCGAGGGAGGAAAATGGGGAAGAGGAAGGAGAAGAGGGGAAGAGGAAGAGATTGAGATTGGGAGATGGAGAGAGAGTGGAGGAAGGAGGGAGAAAGGGAGGAGGGAGGAGTTGAGGGAGGTAGAGAGTGGAGGAGGGAGGGAAGAAGTGAGGAAGAGCGAAAGGGAGGAGGGGAGGGTGAGGAGAGGAGGGAGGGAAGTAGGGGAAAAAAGGGAGGAGGAGAGGGAGGAAGGGTAACAGGGAGGAAGGGAGATAAAGGGTGAAATGGAAGGAAGGGAGGAAAAGATTGAGAAAAGATGGGGAGATGGAGGGAGGACAAAAGAAAGAGATTGAGAAAGAGAAAAAGAGAAAATAGCTAAGAGAGAGTGAATAAGAAAGAGAGAGAGAGGGAAAGAGAGAGATAAAGAAAACAACCAGAATAAATACCCTGAAAAGACAACAGCCACAATAACGAAAGCAGAAACACATCTAACCTAAAAAAAAAAAAATAATAATAATAATATTAATAAAAAAATACACACGGACAAACAAGACAACCCCAAACAAACGAAAGAACAAGAAATAAAAAGAGTCGAAACGAAACATAAAACGAAAAAAAACCACGAAAAACACGAAAAAAACGAAGAAAAAAAAAAACATCAGAACAAAAGACGCAAGTTCATCGCAAGCAGTCTTAGCGCAGATGCCACAGATTCTACATCATTTTTGTCTCTCTCTCTTTTTTTTCTCTCTTTATTTGAGGATGAAGAGGGTCGCATAATGACTTGAAGGAGGGTAAGGAGGAGGTGGAGGAGGAGGAGGAGGAGGGAGGAGGAGGGAGGAGGGTAAAGGGGAGGTGGAGGAGGAGGAGGGAGGAGGTGGAGAAGGATGGTGAGGAGGAGGAGGAGAAGGAGGAGGTGGGGGAGGCATAGGAAGAGGAGGTGGAGGAGGTGGAGAAGGATGAGGATGAGGAAGAGGAGGGAGTGAGGATGATGATGAAGGGGGAGGAGGTGGGGGAGATAGAGGAAGAGGGAGGGTGAGGAAGAGGAGGAGGGAGGGTGAGGAAGAGGAGACGGGAGGAGGAGGAGTACGAGAAGGAATGCTAGAGGGAGGAGGAGATGGAGGAAGAGGGTGAGAAGTCGGAGGAGGAGAAGGCAGAGAAGGGGAATAATGAGGATTAGAAGGAAGATGAGGAAGATAGTGAGAAAATGGAAAAGGAGAAGGAGAAGGAGGAGGAGAAAAAAAAGGGGGAGGAGGATGAGGGCGAGAAAGCGGAGAACGAGAAGAAGGAGAAGGAAGAGGAGGGCGAGAAAGCGGAGAAGGAGAAGGAGGAGGAGGGCGAGAAAGTGGATAACGAGAAAGAGAAGGAGGAGGAGGAAGAGGGCGAGAAAGCGGAGAACGAGAATAAGTAGAAGGAGGAGGAGGAGTAGGAGGGCGAGAAAGTGGAGAACGAGAAGAAGGAGAACGAGGAGGAGGAAGAGGAGGAAGAGGGCGAGAAAGCCGAGAAGAAGAAAGAGAAGGAGGAGAAGAAGGAAGAAAAGGAGGAGAAGGAGCAGGAGTCACGAGCAGGAGAAAGAATGCCAAGAATTCCATCCTTAGAAAAAGAGGGTCATGGTGGGCGGATGGGCGCTGGGGTCCGGCGCCGAAAGAGCATCATTCGGGCGGCTGTTGGACTGAGCAAAAAGTGGGCGTGAAAAGGGAATATAGGGCGTGGGAAAACTTATACCCTTTCAGCTCAGTTTGTATTCATGTGGATTTATATATCTATCTTTATATGTACTCAGATATCTTTATTCGTTTTTCTTAAACTGTTTATATTTTCGTATCTATTTACTTCTTGTTGGTTTTATTTTGGTTGATTTTCTTTTTGTTTGAGAGAGAGAGAGAAATAGAGAGAGAGAGAAATAGAGAGAGAGAAATTGTGAATCCTTAAAGCTATCAATTAATTATTGGGTAATTAACAAGTTGTTTACCACAGTTATTTGGTAAACAAGTAATAACTATTTGATAACTGACAGGTTACTTATATATATATATATATATATATATATATATATATATATATATATATATATATTGTCATGCATCAACATTCTCTGAAATGCATCTTTACTTCAGCATAATTTTTTTGTCTTGTGAATCACATTAAAGAGATAATGTAATTAGTTACACGGAAAATGCCGTTTACTTTTAGTGTGTACGAGGAAAAATTGAAAAAAAGGCAAATTGTGATATATAGTTACTACTTGGTAACTGTCATAAGATATAATACGATAACTGAAAAGAAAAGGAAAAAAAATATATGGAAATATAAAAAGACGATAAAATAGAAAGATAAAGATAGGAAAGAAAGAAAGAAAAAAAAGAATCCATTAATGGTGTAAGAGATGTCAATAAAGATAAATAAAAAATGGAAATGGAGAGTAAGATGAAAGAAGGAATATGAATAAACGAAATAAGATAAGGTGTTGAAGGCGAAGAAGCAGATAAGCCGGAGGAAGAGGGTGGGAGAAGGGAGAGAGGAGAGGGAGGAGTGAGGGGGAGGGGTTGAGATGGAAGAGAGAGGGGGAGCACAAGGGGAGAATTGAAAGAGGAAATGGAAGAAGGGAGGGGGAGTTTAAGGTGAAGAGGAGAAGAGTGTAAAAGACAGAGAGAGATAAGGAAGAGGAGAGAAGGAACTGCAGGAAGAGGAAAGGGGAATAGTTGGAAGAGGGTGGAGATGGGGAGAAGAAGAAGACGAGGGAAGGTGGGGCGGGGACGATGGGCGATAATGGGGAGAGATGGGGAGAAGGGGGTATACATAGTGGGTGTCCCAAGAGCGTCGTGGAGGGGCGAGAAACGAGGTCATTATAGACACCGGCCTGGATAATCGTGTCCGAACCCAGGTCAAGGCAATGGCACGCACACACAAACACACACACATAGATAAACGGACAGATAGATAGATAACTGGATAGAGATAGAGAATACACACACACACATACAGAGAGAGAGAGAGAGAGAGAGAGAGAGAGAGAGAGAGAGAGAGGCAGAAAAAGGGAAGACAGGACATGCGTCTGCATTTAGTACCCCTGAAAGACGCAGTATATCGCAGTAAAAGGAAACATTCAATACATTTTCGTTATTTCGTCAGAAATCAACGTTACATTCAGTTTTCATTATTATCATTTGACTTTGGATTGGTGATTATGTAAACAACTTTTTAAGTAAATTGATATTTACAATACAACTTTTTTGATTAACCAAAAATTGCGTTCTAGGAAAAAATTCAGATCAGTTCAAGAAGCGAAGTTGATTTGGTATCAATTAGGTATATTGGTACCTCATTTGTATTTTTGTATTCTGATTAAGATTTTAGAAATAACGAACTCTTCGATAAAATGAAATAAAAAACAACCATACGTAAAAGGTGATTTGTAAGCGGCCTACAGAACGATAGAAAAGTACGGCACACTTAGCCATGGTTTTATACCGTACTCTGATAACAAAAAGCGCGCGAAAATGGCAATGATACACAAGATGAGAGGTACGGGGAGGGGTAAGGGGAGTGGGGAGGGGGCAGATATAAGAAAAGAAAGAGAAAGACGGAGGAAAGGATGAAGGGAGATGGACTATGTATGTGAGAGAGCGCTCATGAGTTCGTGAGAATGAGTGAGTGAGTGAGAAAGTGAGAGGAGAGAAGAAGGGAAACAGATAGACAGACAGACAGGCAGATAGACACTAAGAGAGACAGAGAAAGAGAAAGAAGCAGAGTTATCTCAACTATTATGCTTTTCCGCCATCGCGAATATTATCCCACCACAAAACAATTCAAACTGGACATTTTAATTTTTTGCATTCACATTTACTCCTCACACGCCTAAACATTTTGCCCTAATTGTGGCGTATCTATAATTACGCCATAATTAGAGGAACATGTCAGTTAAACGTAGTTCTCATTACTGTCAACTACACATGTTCCCTCCAACATGGCGGGTTTTTTTTCTGACCGCGGGGAAAAAATATTCTTTATGACGTAAATAGGTTGTTTTTTCCCGCGCTTTTTTTTCTTCTATTTTTTCTTTTTTTCCCTATTCATTTGTGATATTTCATTTTTCTCTTTCTTTTCCATACGTCATGTAATTATATTTAAAAAAAAATGTGTTGCTCATAATAGTATTGACGATGATAATGATAATGATAACAACAGCAATAACAATAGTAGAAAAATGATAATAGCAATCTTAATCATGACAATGTTACTGCCATCACTACTACTATTAATGATGATAATGCTTAATGATTTATAATTATTATCCTGGTGATAATGATAATAAAAAATGATAGTCATGATTTTGATAATGATGACGATAAGGATGATGATGATAATGATTCTTCCTTTCAGATTATGATGATATTTTATGGAATTAGATCCTTGCAATTGCACATCGCATCCAACTGCCAGCTTTATGTTTATTGGATCTTGCAAGTTGCATTAGTTGCGAGAGTGAGGCGTGACGGTCGCTTTTAGTACTTAAAATAACAATTTCAGTTTGGGATTAGTCATGTGCTGATGTCATGGTTCCTTTACAGTAGTATATATATACATACATATGTATGTATACACACACACACACACACATTTATATATACATATGTGTTATACATTTATTTATCATTCTCCCTCTCTCTTTCAGTTTATCTATCCATCTTTCTCCATATCTATTCACCTCTCAATCCATCGATCTTTCTCACATAATGTCACTAATGAGTGTGAACTTATTCTACATATGTATTTTGCATCTACGTCATGACCATTTTTCCTTTGCTGTTTTTATATACATTTTTTTGTGACTTGATGTTAGAGAATGGTGTTAACTGACAAAAAATAAGCTTCGCACATTCTCAACTGAAATCTCTCTTATTGCAAACCTTTGTCATTGTAAGTCGATTTGTTCCTTTTTTTTTATTCTTTTTCTTCAGATTGCAAAGTAGTACAAAAAAGGAGAACGTGCCATTGCAACTAAAATTGCAAAAGAGCTTCAAAATCTGTCATGAAAGACGTTAGTCAAACTCACTACCTTGATCCCACTCGCTCGTCATCTCACACGCCCGTAAGTCATCACATTCACGGAACTCACAAGATGTACCTTTCATCACCACACCCAACCCCTGGCATCACTTTGCTTCCTTCTCCTTTTTCTTCCTTATTCTCCTGATCATCACACTCATCTCCTTGTCTTTCCCTCCTCATCTCCTTCACTTTCTACCTCACCCCCTTTTTTCTTTCTTCTCATTTCTCTCTCTCTCCTCCTTTTTCCCCCTAACCTCCTTTCCTTTCTCCTCGCATCTACTCTTTTTTCCTTATCTCTTTTCCTTTCTCCTCTCATCTTCCCTCCATCCCTCATTCTTCTTGTTTCATTCTCTCTCTCTCTCCATTTTTCCTCTTCTTTTTCTTCCACTCTCTTCCCTTTCTCCCTTTTCCCCTTCCTCCTCCTTTCTGCCACCCCTCCCCACCTTCCCTCTCCCCCATCCCCATTTATCCTCCTTTCGCCCCCCTCCCCATCCCTACCTCTCCTCTACCCCCCTTTCCCCTCCCCTACCCACCTCCCATTCCCCACCTCTCCTCTACCCCCCTTTCCCCTCCCCCTACCCACCTCCCCCACCCCCAATACCCCCCTTTCCTCCTCCCCCTCCCCCACCCCCCCCTATTACCTTCACCACCAAGAACGTGCTGTTTAACCTCACTTTCAGATCAGGAGGCGACTGGTGATCTAAGAATTCACGAAGTCATTGCAGGTGGGCGTGACTGGGCGTCCGTTCTGCTCCTTCGGCAAAGGGTGTTTGGTGGGCGGTGGTAATGATGGTAATGGACCGTTGGAAATTGGTGGTAATGGTTGTTAATGATGTAGGCCTTTCTTGAAGTGGTGGTTAGTGATGTATACTTGTACTAAAATGTGTTTTTTTCGATTATATATATATATTTCTTTCTATATTGATTTATATAATTTTTTTTCCCGTTTTATTTCAATTGCTCTTGTTAATTCGAAATAAAGCTTTCAAAGATACGAACACACAATATCAGCGAATCCAAATTTCGAACACCGCTTCGGTTCGGAAGTTCAACTGCCGAAAAATAGATGGCGTTAGCAGCTCTGAGGCGTCATGGCATTCGTTGTGGTTGTTTGTGGTTTTCACAAGTCTTCAATCACTCCAACATGGCTCAGAGGCGTAAAAACAAAGGTAGTTTAGATGGTGATGGCGAAACTCTTTGCATTATAACGTTATTCCTTCGAATTGCTGTTGTTATTATCGGTATTATCATTGTAATTTTTGTTTCTTCTCATTCTCATTATTATTACAATTATGATTATTGTCATCATTATTAGTAGCTTTAGTAGTATCATTATTGCTGTTGTTGTTTTTCATATCGTTGTTATCATCATTAAAATACCTTTTAAAGTTGGTTAAATATAGTATAGACCTTTTCACTATCAAGAACCCCCTTTTTTTAAATAAGTTTTCCCACGGACCCCAAAGGATACTGCAAAGTCTGTCAACTGAATATG
>BOPN01004462.1:27500-35000 GCA_017312705.2 Penaeus japonicus | reverse complement strand
GGGGGAGTGAGGGAGGGAGAGGGGGGGAGGGGGAGGGGGGAGAGGGGGAGGGGGGTGAGGGAGGGAGGGAGAGAGAAAAAGAGACAGATAGACAGAGAGAGATAGAGATAGATAGATAGATAAATAGAAAAAGAGAGAGAGGGAAGTGAGAAAAAGTGAGAGAGACATAGATAGATACATAGACAGATAGAAAGATGGATAAATAGATAGATAGAGAGACAGACAAAGAACTTGTGTTTATAATCCTGTTTGCATTCATATTTCCGTTCGTGTTTGTATTTGTATGTTAGCGTGTTTACATATGCATGTTGCTTTCATATAAAACCCATTTCCTTTACTTGATAAAAATAACCCAAATAATGCAAGCCAGGAATAGATTTCTTTCAACCACATATTGCAATAGCTTTACTCACGTCAACACCGGTCTTGCGCTACCTAGCAACTATTCTTGCAAGCAGCATTCTTGTCCTACACAAAGCAAACATAAGGTGATGTTTATGACTGTTGCATATGTCGTGGGGGCGGTGTGCAAATAGCTCTATGGCCTTCGAGGGTTATGATCTCCGAGAATGCCAAACGGATAAATGTCTATATATATATATACTGCATATATATATATATATATATATATATATATATATATATATATATATATATATATATATATATACACACACACACATATACATACACACACACACACACACACACACACACACACACACACACACACACACACACACACACACACACATATATATATATATATATATATATATATATATATATATATATATATATATATGTATGTATATATATATATATATATATATATATATATATATATATATACTATATATATATATATATATATATATGTGTGTGTGTGTGTGTGTGTGTGTGTGTGTGTGTGTATGTGTGTGTGTGTGTGTGTGTGTATGTGTATGTATATGTATATGTATATATATATATAATAACAAGAATAATGAGTATAATAACAATCATAACAATGATATTAAATGATAGTAACAACACTAAAAGTAATAATAAAAAAACACATCAGTAATAATGGTGAAAAAGTATGAGTAAACACACACTCACACAATCAAATGCTATTATTTTTGCGTCCTTTTCCACCTCCCATGTTTAATAGTCGCTCAGCTGAAAGACGAAGCAGACAACAAAGGGGGCGGGGACGGGACGGGGGGGGGGGGTCACTGTCAAATCAATGCAGTGATTTCTCATAAGACGGTGAACACGTGAATTAACACTTTTAGACGCAAATTCGAACGCACGCCACAAAAATCTTACGCAAATACACACACACAGACACACACACACACACAAACACACAAAAACACACACCCACACCCACACACCCACACACACACACAAATTCACACACACACAAACATACACACACACACACACACACAAACACAAACACACACACACAAACAAACACACACACACACACACACAGACACACAGACACACACACACACACACACACACACACACACACACATACACACACACACACACCCTCAATCGAAAGTATACAATTGATTACTTCCCAACACAGAAACTAATACTTCCTCGAATAGCACATAATAGCCAATCGTAGCAACTAAATAGCCCGATAAATGAGACATAAAATAGAATGTCTAGGTATCAATGTTGCCAAAAATAGATAGATAGGCAAGAATAGATCACACATTACTGAAGGATCGACATTCCGAAGACCTCGTAATGTACTAGAAATAACTCTCGTAATGGATTATAACAGAGAGTGCGTTCTTTCAACAGTAACTAGATGTAAAGTTGAAATTGCTATTCCTCTTTGTTCCAGTAAGTTTCTTTTCTTTCTCTTCCCTTACCTTTCTTGACCTTATCTCATCTTAACTTACCTTTCCTTGCCTTTCTTGACCTTACCTCATCTTAACTTACCTTCCCTTACCTACATTGACCTTACCTCATCTTAACTTACCTTCCCTTACCTTTCTTGACCTTATCTCATCTTAACTTACCTTCTCTTGCCTTTCTTGACCTTACCTCATCTTAACTTACCTTCCCTTACTTATATTGACCTTACCTCATCTTAACTTACCTTCTCTTACCTTTCTTGACCTTACCTTTCCTTGCCTTAACTCATCTTAAATTACCTGAATTGCCTTACCTTATAGTTTTTCTAGGTCCTGGGTAAGACCTTAAACTGCAAGAAAAGAGGAGGGAGGAGAGAAAAGGAGGGAGGAGGGAAAAGGAGGAAGGCAGGATGAGGTAGTGAGGAGGGAAAAGGAAGGAAGAGGGAAAAGGAGGGAGGTTGGGAGGAAAGAACAAGAAAGAAAGAGAAAAAAAACATAGAGCTAAAGAAATAAAGAGATAGAAAGAAAGAAAGAGAAAGAAATAAAAATAGAAAAAGAGAGAAAAAGAGAAAAACAAAATAGAAAAAGAGACAGACCAACCCCCCCTCCCCTCCCCTCCAAAGGATAAGAATACGACCCCCCCCCTCCATAACTCACATTAGCAGGACAGTCTTATCACTCGGAACCTCCTACCCGAGGACGCCCTTTGTCTGCCTCCGCCCGTGTCTCCGGAGGGCGCTTCCCAGAGTCACTTTAAAGCCACGGAGATCGATCGATACTTGTCCGTGTCCTTTAAGCTTGATGTCCACTGCCGTTTTTACACGTGGAGGGTGGAGGTGGTCCTTGATGGGGGTGGGGGGTGGGGGGGTGAGGGGTGGGGATGGGGGTGGGGGGGTAGGGGTGAGGAGTGAGGGTGGAGATGGGGTTGGGGGTGAGGGGTGTTAATGGGGGGGGGGTAGGGGTGAGGAGTGGGGGGGTGGGGGGGTGTTGGTGGGGGTGAGGTAGGAGTGGGGGTGTGGGGTTGGTGGGGGTTGGGGGGGAGGGGTGGGGTTGGGGGTGAGCGGTGGGAGTGGGGATGGTAAAGATGATGATGATGATGATGATGATGATGATGATGATGATGATGATGAGGAGGAGGAGGAGGAGGAGGAGGAGGAGGAGGAGAAGGAGGAAGAGGAGGAGGCTAAAAAACAAAAAATATACTATTGATAATAATGATGATAATGATAATCATCAGATAATAAGACTAAAGATGATGATAATACTAATAAGGATGAAAATGATAATAACAATATAGCAATAATAATAATAGCAATACTAATGATAATGATAATGATGAAAAATAATAACAACTATAAGGGTAATAAAAATAATCACTAAAATGAAAATGATAACAATGATAGAAATGGTAAAGATATATTTATATATAGAGAGAGACAGAGAGACAGAGAGGGAAAGAGAGAAAGAGATAGATAGATTGATAGATAGACAGAGAGAAAGAGAGAGAGAGAGAGAGAGAGAGGAATATATATATATATATATATATATATATATATATATATATATATATATATATATAGAGAGAGAGAGAGAGAGAGAGAGAGAGAGAGAGAGAGAGAGAGAGAGAGAGAGAGACAGAGAAAGAGAGAGAGAGAGAGACAGAGAGAGAGAGAGAGGAAAATAGAGAGAGAAAGAGAGAAAGAGAGAGAGAGACTTAAATAGATAAATAGAGAGAGAGAGAGAGAAAGAGAGAGAGAGAGAGAGAGAGAGAGAGAGAGAGAGAGAGAGAGAGAGAGAGATAGCTAAATAGATAGAGAGAGAGAGAGAGAGAAAGAGGGAGAGGTTTCGTATCAATTATGAAAATATTAAATTATGAAAATGCCGTAGCTGATATTGGATTCCCGGCGTGGTTAAGGGAGTGGGGGGGGGGGGTTCCTCTCCCACTCTCTCGCCTCACTTACTGGATATTAGACGCACACGTTTATACGCACATGCAATGTAATACGCACATAGGGTAGAGTAGAGATGGAGCGAGAGAGAAAAATGATGAGCTTCCGAGAAGGAGGGAAGAGGGCAGGAGGAGGGAAGAGGGGAGGAGGAGGGAAGAATGATGGCAAACGGAGGAGGTAAAAAGAACGAAGGTAAGAAGAAGAGGAAAGAACTAAAGAGGAAGGAAGGATAGAAAAAAAAGATGGACAGAAGAAAAGAAGAAGGAAAGAAGGAAGTATGGACAAGGGAGGAGGAAAGAATTGAGGGAGAAAAGAGGACGGAAGAGGAATAGAAGAAGAAACGGTGGAGCAAGGGAGAAGGAAGCTGGAAGGAAGATAGGAAGAGGGAAGACGGAGGGAGGAGGAAAAAAAGGAATGAGTAGTGAGGGAGGGAAAAGAGAAAGAAAGGGGGAAGCAGCAAGTAAAAAATAGGAGGATAGAGGGAAGAAAAAAAAGTAGTAGAAAAGGATGGAAGAAAAGAAAAGAGAAGAAAAAATAGAAAGAAAGAAGAGGGGGAAGGAGAAGTAAGGAAGAAGAAGCATAAAAAAACGAGAAAAACTCACAGTAGACATAACTAAACCGAGAAACAAACAAACAAACAAAAAAAAACATAAACAATAGGGAGATGTCAGTATATACGTAGAGGTGTGACGATGGAGAGATGATAGGCAGATAGACATGTCAGCAGACAGACATGAATAGGTAGACATGTCAACAGATGCAAATAGAAATAGATATATCAATAAATAGAAACAGATACATATATAGACAATACCAAAAGACAGAGAGAGATAGACACAAAAAAGGGAGGGAGATAATATAAATGACATGCTTTAAGTCTGTGAAGTGTTCTCGAGTACTTAAGCGTTTGTTTGTTCGTAAAATATTAGCCGCTCGTTGGATATTTCACTTGGCTAATAAGTGCGCATTTGCCAGGTCTGTACCACCCTCGCCGGGTTCTTCTCTTGAGTGCTTTTCGGCGAGATTAATCTATCTTTGAGTTGTGTGGATTGTATATTCGTGATGGTTTTCACGTAAGTACGTACACGCGTGCACACACACACACACACACACACACAGATATATATATATATATATATATATATATATATATATATATATATATATATATATATATGATAATGATTATGTTTTTGTTTGATGATGATGATGATGATGATGATAATGATGATGATAATGATGATGATGATGATGATGATAATGATGATGATAATGATGATGATGATGATGATGATGATGATGATAATAATGATAATATAATATATATATGTATGCATATATATATATATATATATATATATATATATATATGTATATTTGTATATATATATATATATATATATATATATATATATATATATATATAATATAAACATATCTGCGGAACTTCGGTGTTAAATCGGACACTTAGCGACGTCTTGTCAATTCAAACCAATTTTGGCAGATCGATGTTTTCTGCTCTTCCCAATTCCGAGAACACACATGGTTTATGAAAGAATGATAAAAAGGGAAAGCGAAATCGTTCTTTGAATATGAATAACGGATGAAATTTCTATCCACTCTGCGTCGAATTATACAACACTGGGAGGGGACCTGAGTGCATTTTTGATGTTATAAACGATGTTCACTTTCTGACAGCGGTAGTTTTGTGATTTCATGCATGTGGGAAGTTGTATATGCATTGATTTTGTTGAATTGTATTTTTTTACTTATATATTTAATAGATGCTGCGACGGATTTTATTTTTTTAAAACAATATTGTCAACGTTTAGCGAATAGTAAAGTTTTCACACCAAAGCCAACACACGTAACTTTTTCAAAAACAGTCTGTCTGAAATTAATCAATATACATTACAGCAAGGACCGATAATATATTTGTATATCTTGCATAAGATGTAAATATCAATTTATTCACAATATCTCGACAAGGACACTAAAACATCAGGACCTGCATTGAAATTGCAAGTTGATATAAAGGAAAAATCACACTTTACTTCTTTCAATACATTTTTCTGTGTAAAGTGTCTTTTTTTCTGCCAAGATTGATGCTTATCAATAAACAAACTTCGAATTCCGTAAAAAATGATACGAAATCCTTCTAATTTCGTAAAATATAATACGAAATTCCTCTAATTTCGTAAAATTAATACGAAATTCTTGATCAATATTTGAACGTGTTACAGGGGAGATGTAAACATAATACCCCTTGATAATAATAATAATAATAAATAGAATAAAGAACTTAATGGTGATTAAAAAACGCAAGAATTTCCAGCTATGGTGAGGCTGTATTCCCGTTTTCTTTAACTATGACTTAAACATATTCATAATCATTTAACATTTCTTTAATCATCAACACATTTTTAATCAACATATATGAGCAATATTCACGATATATATCTAACATGTAGATTATGAATAAAAAATCTTTAAAAAAAGATTCAACAAGTCAAGTATACATATAATTGTAAGTAAATTCAGTTCTGATTTAACACGTTGGATGAAAATCAAGGTTAATTTGCAGACAAAACATGTTAAAATATGAAATAATTTTTGGGTCAAAGGTCATGATCTTTAATGCGTACGAAGTATGATAATGTTGATTGTGATGGTGGTGGTCGTGGTGATGATGGTGGTGGTGGTTGTGATGGTGATGGTGGCGGAGGTGATGGTGGTGTTGGTTGTGATGGTGTTGATAATGGTGGTGGTTGTGATGGTGACGGTGGCGGTGGTGATGATGATAGTAATGGTGATGGTGATAGTGATGATGATGATGATAATGACAGTATCAATGGTAATGATAATAACAATGGAAATGATAATGACAATAGTAATAATAACAACAAATAACAATAATGATAATAATAACAATACTTATAACTCACAAAAAATAATAACAACAACAATTCAGTTCAGTTATTCCAAAAGATATTCGTACATCAAATCAGCTACAATAAAAAAAAAATCAATGAACATATCTAACAGTGATCAAAGGGTTACATAAAAATTATTCTAATATAAGTGATAATTCCTTGAAAATATACAGTATACATCATACATCATCCAGCCTGGAGGATCACTTTATCTTAATATATTTTTAAGGATTGTATTATTTAACAATTTATGATACTTTACATTTGAAGTAATGTATTACATTTGTAATTTACATTACATTTGTATTACGATTATATAATGGATGTGAGGAGATTGACACCATATTGTTTCTTTAAGAAATATTCAAAGACATTTCTGGCCTAGTTATAACAATATTAATAATAGCGATTGTGATGATGATGATAACGATGATAATAATGATAACAGTAACGGTAATACTACTACTAATAATAATGTTGACAATATTGATGATAGTAATGCTAATAATATTGATAATAATAATAACATAACATAATGATCAAAATGATGATAACAAGAGTAATAATGATAATGATAGTAGTATGAATAATGACAATAATGATAACAATAATAATGATAATAATTAAATAAAAAAATAATAATGATGATAATGATGATAATAAGGATGATAATAATAATGATGATAATGATAATTATACTCATAATAATAATGACAATAATATTAATCCTAATAATAATAATAATGATAATGA
>BOPN01004462.1:5000-7500 GCA_017312705.2 Penaeus japonicus | reverse complement strand
CCATTTATTAGGCTCTTTATTAACCTGATATCTCTAAACATGTGCTAAATCTTCTCAGGATCTTGAGCCATTAAAAAACAGGATAAAAATAACACGCGAGTAGTGCAGGTGTTAAGAAACGTATTAAAAGTATTGAAAAATGTATTACGAAACCAAATATTTCATTTCTTATTTTCTCTCGCTCTCCACCTGCCTTCTTTCACTCTCTCTCTTCTCTCTTCTCTCTTCTCTCTCTTTCTCTCTCTCTCTTCTCTCTTCCTCTCTCTCTCTCTCTCTCTCTCTTTCTCTCTCTCTTCTCTTCTCTCATCTCTCTCTCTTCTCCCTCCCCCTCTCCCTCTCCCTCTCCCTCTCCCTCTCCCTCTCCCTCTCCCTCTCCCTCTCCCTCTCCCTCTCCCTCTCCCCCTCCCTCTCCCTCTCCCCCTCCCCCTCCCCCTCCCTCTCCCTCTCCCCCTCCCCCTCCCTCTCCCTCTCCCTCTCCTTCTCCCTCTCTCTCCGTGTTAAAAAATAAAAAATAAAAGCGTAGAGCGTATCACTAAATTCACACTCGTCCCGCTAGTAAGTCGCAATTACTAAAACGAATGAATAGTACGTCATGAAACCACGAACAATAAGAATTCCTGCGCCGTCATGAACTTACGTGAAAGTGAATGTTGCCCAGTGCCAGGAGCCGTGATTCCGAGAACTAGATAAATTGTTTAAAAACGTTGGTAATTGGGAATAATCGCAGCAAATGTTATACTTGCGGTTCTTAGAACTTGCTTGGCCTTTTTTTCTTATTTAGGTAACAAAGAAGAAAGTTATATCAATGACTGGTATAGTGTTTTTTTTTTTTTAAGAATTTGTAATATGAAATTTTAGGTTCTTAGAACTTGCTGGCCTTTTTTTTTCTCTCTTATTTAGGTAACAAAGAAGGAAGTTATATCAATGACTGGTATCGTATTTTGTTTTTAAGAATTTGCAATATGAAATTTTAGGAAGATTGAGAAAAATGATAGTCGCGATTAAGATACGGAGGAAAATAATGCGATTGGTCATATTGGATCAAATTAATTCAGATGAAACCAAAATATAAATAACAGATGATTTAAAGACAGTTCTGGACAAAGTCATTCGAAATCATAAAGTAAGAACGTTAAAAAAAAGTCTTCCTATATATATATTAGCTATTACGATTTCAACAGAGCAACATAGTTCTAAATTCAACAGAAACAACGATTATCGACCAAGAAATCAAAAGTGTTGCAACAAGTGGTAACTGCATGAATGATCACTTAAAGAAATATAGGTGACTTATGATTACTTCCATGGCTGTAATCACTTAAAGGAATATAAGTCATGTAAGACCATTAGGCACAGACGAACGAAATATTATTTCGTGTGTATTACCGTATTCGTATTCGAAGAAACACAGTAGAAAGACGAAAAAAAAACGAAAACAAATGCAATGACCTGTGATATTTGGTTATTCCACGAGACTTCAACCAAGAACGTAAACTTAACGTAACGTCTTAAAGTATGAAAAAAAGAAAAGCAAAATCACTGTCATACATATTTAGAGAGATGTCGACATGTCCACTTTATTACTTAACATTTCGGAGACGGTGGAGTGATACCATTCAAATCACATTCGTCCATTGTTATGCCTTTATAGCAAGGGTCTAATCTTTTCAACAGCGGGTATCTCTTTTAGCTAGATTAATTTTTTTACGGTTTCCAGGTTTTCAAAAAGATCCCTTTACTCAACGAACCGATTTTTCATTTTCATTTTCCCTGTTTCCTCTGAATATTCAACTGAATGAATGATAATATTTGATATTTAAAAGAAAAATAAACGTTTTTGTCTGTACCTTGCAGATCCCTTGTTGTACCTTTGCAGTCCTTTGAAAACACTGCTGAAAAGGAATCAAAACCTCCTGAGATAAAATTTAAAAAAAAGTAATGGGTTTAATTAATTTTAGAAGCGGGAATGTCACCATTGATATTATGATTATCTATATTCTTGATGAAACTGATAGAGAAATGTATATTGAAGATTGTGTGTTACTATTGACCTTTTGACATGGCTTATTGATAAGGAGGTAAGTATTGAAGTTAGTGTGATATATTAAGCCATTTGTTATTGGATTATCGAAATAAGCGTTTCTTTGCGGCCTTATACAGTCATCCATCTCGTCACGTGATTTATGGCGGGGTTAATATCACCAAATATTTCACAAAGGCTTAACAATTTGAACTTTCACGATAATACTATTGCTGATATTTGCAAGAATAATTATATGCAAATACGAGTGATTTATGGGTTGCCTGTGCAAGAAATGTGTTAAGAAGTATAATAGGGGGGGGGGGGGGTGATAGGAAGAACTAAACTAAGTTGGATAAAGATAGGACATAGATAAAATTTGGAGAGAATGATGAATGGGAGATAAGAAGGGGGAAAGAATTAATTATAAACATGAGAGAGGAACATGGAAGGAAAAGGAATGAAGGATTGGAAAAGATA
>BOPN01004461.1:57500-60000 GCA_017312705.2 Penaeus japonicus | reverse complement strand
TTATGTTAGATACTGATATAATAGCAAGATGAAATTTATCAATAATGCTGACTTTTTCAGGGAAAAGAGCAGTAGTGTTTCTGATATTTTCCTCTGTATGGTCCAGCTGATAATCAAAAAGACATACCTATTGTAATTGCAGAGACAAGTCCAATCATCAATTCCAAATATATATTTGTTTTATTGTTGTGACAACTTTGCACCTGTATTTTCTATATACATACATATATAAATGTATATATGTATATGTATATATATATACACATACATATATATATATATATATATATATATGTATATATACACATACATTTTTTTTCTTTCTGTCTTTCTTTTTTTTAAATATCATAACCTAAAACATCTTATAAACTCCACACAGTATTAATAACACTGTCTTAGCCTAACAAAATTTTTTTTGTTCATAATCGCCTAGATAACCACAATTATTTCACAAACATCAAATATAACAATTTATCAAATCACGTATTAATTTGTTACATTCCACAGACACAGCACGAGAGGTTGCGTGTGTTCCCCACTGCAAGAACCCTCTGGTCATTTCTAATAATGGCGAACTGTGAATAAGACTTCAGTCCTCGTGTTACACAAAGGAAATTTGTAACTAGTAAGTTGATTGACATTTCCTGTTAATATTCTTCACTTTCTGTGAGATGATGAAAATAGGATGGGTTCAGTGACAGTTGGGGGGGGGGGGGATATTTGTATTTTGTTAATGGTGATGACTGTATTAATGATGATACTAATGGTATCACCACCATCATCTTTCATAATTCTTATCGCTGTCAATATCATTACCAATGTTGTCTTTATAATAAGTATAATTACTAGTAGAAGTTTTGTTGTTATTGTTGTTGCATCATCATCTGCTAAAATGTATGAAAATTTATAAGACATATTTGTGTATGGCAAAATGACATTCTTGTGTATGGCAAAATGACATACTTGTATATTGCAAAACTGGACTTCGATCGCTGTTGCCAAAGAGTGTATAACGATAAGTTATTTGGATACTATACATGCGGGCTGATATATGAAAGTAATTTACGGTACAGTCGTAAATTTACAAAACTTTAAACTTCTAGACATTTAGTATCAAAACACGAAACGCACATTTTATCATACCCTAAATGAAATAAAAATGTGTAAATTTGTCTATTTTTAGATAGAAATAAAGCTAATTTCTAAATCTCGTTATCGTAGTCTAAGAAACAAAGTTTATAATCAATGATGACCATTTTGTATACTTTTGCAAATAAGCAGTTGGGAAATTAATCACATTACTCAGAACAAAAGTTATGTTTCAGAATGTTAGCATGTTATAAGTATTATAGTTATTATCCTTGCCACCATCATCATTAAAATCATCACCATCATTATCATCACAATTACTTCATCATCATCTTTTACAATCATTATTAGTGTAGCATCCATCATTTAAAGTCATCAAATTAAAAATTAAAGTAAGATTAAAGATTTTAATATTTTGTATAGAAACAATGTAAAAGTTCTGCAATGATTAGATAAAAGGTGAACATATAAAGCCATAATTCAAAACTGAAAGAAAAGCAAACTTCATACATAAAAAACAACAACTTGAAACTGAAAAGGTAAGCAATATCAAAACAAAAATAAAAAGAAACCTACAAAAAAATAATAAATAAAAATGAGCATTATTAAAACTGACCCAGTTCAACAAATCAAATAACTATTAAAAGCCTTTTAACCCCCCCCCCCCCTAAAAAAAAAAAAAAAAAATCTATAACACAGTATGAAGTTTAAGGCGGTGTTAGAACATAAAAATAGTATATAAACTTTTTTTCTGATGAATATAGCGCCGATAGCAACAGCAGCAATCGCCGTGGTTAATTATCTAGTTTCATTTATATTTACAAAAACAAATATTCTCAAAACTACCTTCATCAACTAGGCCTGTTAAAGTGATCTTCAAGATCAAACAAGTGAAATTATCACATGCCACACAAGCATCGAAATACTAAAGAACAGTACATTAACAAAATTAATTTTTAAAAAAGGAAAACAAAACAAAAAAGAACATACATATATCCACACATAAAATGAAAAAAAAACTCAATATTCCATAAAACTTACGTAAATCGGAAACTTAAAATACGGAAGAAATAAAAAAAAAACAAGGATGGCGTTTAATTAAAAAATAGGATAACACATGATCATTCTCACTTTACGCCTCTTGTTGGTAGGAATTCAGGAGGCGGTCTCTGGTTTTGGGGTAACTTCAGTAAAAATAGTTTACCATAGTAGTAATAGTAGCTGTAACACCATTGTCATTGTTGTTATGATAAGCATCATTATTATCATTATCACACTCATCATTATTTTAACATTATCACGATTGTTAGATTTATCACTATTATTGTTGTTTATGTAGTATTGGTATCTTCATTTTTGTTTTCATCATAATGATTCTTATCATTATCATTATCATTATTATCATTGCCAT
>BOPN01004461.1:30000-32500 GCA_017312705.2 Penaeus japonicus | reverse complement strand
TCTCTCTCTCTCTCTCTCTCTCTCTCTCTCTCCCTCTCTCTCTATTTGTTTCATGTATTAGTTTCCAAAACGATGATTCCCAAGCAAGACACTTCATTTCGAAGTCACATCATCTTTTCAAGAAATTTGATTAAACTGAAATTAAGTACCAAAATTGATAGATTCATTGTTAACGAAATACAGAATAATGTATAAAGCATAATCGAGCAAGAAATAGCATTTTTGTTGCTGAAACGACAGTACATTACATCATATCAGCAGAAATCATTTGCAAACATACATACATACAAAAGACCTTTTAGAAAGAACCTTTTCAGATGACTCACGAATGCACTTCAGTATTTGTTGTTTAGGTCTCTATCTTTTCATCTATCTCCATTGTGAGAGAATATAATTGTATGTATGGAAATATCAAGATATGAGTAAAAAAAATGTTATGCTATGTAATATTTAATCAATAAATAATAAATATACACTATAGATATTTATGTACAAGCTCATTTCGGATACGATTTGCTTATCCTAATTCTTCGCAGTATCCAATCACTGGTAACCAACGGAGGGTCTCTTGGCATTACGGGCGTCTTCCTCAGCGGCGAAGGCGATCTGGTCGAGGACGAACTGAGGGATTGGGTGGGGGAACTCGGGAGCCACTGGCAGGTGGGCGCCCTGGGGCTGGAAGCCGTTCTCGTCAGCCACGAATTGGAGATGGATGTCACTGCCGTCAGGAGCGGTGTATCTGAGGAGAGGAGATTCTCTTACAATCTGGATGAAGTGAAGCTCCTTACATTAGATCGGGAATAGTTTTATACATTCTTTTCTGATTAATGAATAAGTTTTCAAACTACTCACGAGAAGGAACCAGCGCTGGTGATGGCGCCCTCAGGACCGTCAGGAGAGCCAGACTCGGAGACTACGATTCCGTTGGCAGTTTCCATGTCGAAGTTGTACCTTCCGTCGTCCTCGATCACGCGGTCGTCCCTCAAGATGGCGATCTCCTCGCTGGAGGCGTAGCGAGGTGGGGGAGCGCCATATCCCTGTGTATCGGCGGCGGCCACGGCAACCAGAGCGGCGAGAATCACCTGTAAAGGAGTGCACTTATCTGTTACCCAAACGTTTGTGGCGCTTTCACTAACATACTGTGTCCCGTTAATCGAGAGAGAGAATGTTTCTCGCGCGGACAGGCATGACATCTTTGTCTCAATATATATGTCATGGGTGATTTACTTTATGAGTCCAGTAATTAAAAAGAAACGAATTATCATATGAAGTTTAACTTGAATCAGATACTCACTAAACTCTTATGATGACTGGCACTGTAAGATGTTCTGTCTCGGACCATCCGATTCCAACTTATTTATAGCCCGCCATGCAAGTTGCCAACTGCCAATTCTATTTCCTTATTTTTTTACCCATGCTCCAACCTCGCCACTATTCATCCTTATAAGAAGTTGGATGACTACGGTAATTATCCCTCTCTTTGGCCCTTGGTAAGTAACTTGATTATTAGTTAAAGGGGTAACGAGTAACACGATAAATAGCAGCTTCTTCCACACTATCTTCCATGTGATTTATGCCATGAGAGAAATAGTTCATCATCGGATTTCACCCAGTATAAAGTTTTATTTATTTTAATGTATTTCAAATACCAATTACATTGGCTCTTTTTCGTATCATTGTTTAGTATCCAAAGATGCGTTATACTATACTTTATTTGATAGATAGTTAGATATTTATGGACACACACACACAATACTATATACACACACACACACACATATATATATATATATATATATATATATATGTGTGTGTGTGTGTGTGTGTGTGTGTGTGTGTGTGTGTGTGTGTGTGTGTGTGTGTGTATACATATACATATATATATGTGTGTGTGTATGTATTTATGTATACATATCACATATATATATCCCTCTGTATATGTGTATGTGCGTGTATACATACACATGCATATATATATATATATATATATATATATATATATATATATATATATATATATATATATATATATATATATATATATATATATGTATATATGTATATATGTATATATATGTATATATATAAATATATATAAATATGTATATATATATACATAGATATAAATATATATATATATATATATATATGTATATATATATATATATATATATACGTATACAAATTTTACCTCCCTGAACGGGACTCGAACCCGAGACGTCAGAGTGACACACCCAGTTGCTAATCGAATAGACCACGCGACCCACTAAAAGACTTTTCTAACCAGATGCCTTACAACCATCGTTGAAGTTACCTATATGCACATAGCAGAGCAGTGACAGCTAGGTCACAAATCAGCTTACCGAGATTATATCTATGTGAGGAAGATGGTAGAATGCGTTACTGCGTTCTGCCATCTTTCTCATATATATATATATATATATATATATATATATATATATGTGTGTGTGTGTGTGTGTGTGTGTGTGTGTGTGTGTGT